>ML789848.1:345872-402014 GCA_009831015.1 Picea engelmannii | reverse complement strand
AATAATAAAATAAATTTTAAATTTTAAATTTAATTAGTATATAATTACAAACTCAATTATCAATTACAATAAAATAAAATAATATTTAAATAAAATAAAAACAAAATTGGTTAAGATAAAAGACATTTGTACAACTTAAGTGAATTTAATGGTGGTTGTTATTATTATTATTATTATTATTATTATTTTATTTACATAAAATATATTTATATTGGAGTACAATCTTGTTGACTTAGAAAAAATAAATATATATTAATTAGAAAAAAATATTGTTTAAGAATAAAAACAAATCATATATATATATATATATATATATATATATATATATANCCAATTATAAATGGTTAATAATATAAATAAATAAAAAATTATAAATACAAATACAAATAAATGTTAATATCATAAATATAGAATAGAGACTATGTGGTTTCCCTCCTTACTGCAGGCCTCACTCTTCCTCGTCCTCGTACCTCGGTGGGAGTTGTGGATGTGTCTCTTCTCTGTCTATGGATAGGGATACTCAGGTGGCGGGAGGTTTCTTTTTCCATTTCTCAAGGTTTTTTCTTGTCGACGAATATGGTGATTTATGACGAAATCATGGATTACTCATCGAATCCTATTGAGTTGTTTCCCTGGTCCTCAATTGTTGGCTCCCCCCCTTCTTCTTATTTGACATGTGTTTTTCCAAACCTATTTAAGTGGTATAGGTTGAGTCTTTCCCTCTTTCTTCAACATCCACTCTCATTTCTACCGCATTTTCTAGATCTCTAGACCATGGACAGTTTCGTGACCCTTGGATGGAGGAGGGTTTTGACTCTGGGATTTCTTTCTCTCACTCGCCTGATCTCTCACTTCAGAATATTTCAGGCAGTCTCCCAGGATTTCTGTCTCAAGGATTTTCTCGAGACTTCTCAAGAGGATATTCTTGTCATGGTCTCCTTTAATTCAAGGTGCATGGTTGCCTCTAGTTTCATCCTTGTCGTGCTCCCTTCCTGACAGTTCGTTCTTGGGCCTCATATTTGAGGTCTTCCAAGGTTTGGACTATGGTTTCTTTTCCTCATGTCTCTATCCACATCTAGATCACAATCTTCCTCCTGTTTCTAGTCCACTGCAACCTAAAATTGGGATTATCGCCTCGTGTCTGGTCCCTTCCAATATGAAAGGTTGGGATGGATTTTAGGGGGGGGGGGTCTCTGGCATCCCAGAGCCCTTAGATCTCTCTTCTCCAAAAATCCCCAGACACAAACGATGAAGGAAAAACAAGTGCGTGTTGGCCTCCTCATTAGAATCAAATCTTTTCTTGGGTGAAGATATAACCATCGTTGAAGCTTCCAAGATGGCAAACAAAACCCTTGTCAGGAAAGCATATGGAATACATTTTAGCATCAAAACCCTTCAGTCTTGGATGGTTGTGTCATGGGGTTCCTCCTACAGTTCTCTGCTGCAGATTAGTCTCCTATCAAAAGGGTGGTTCATTATTAAATTTGTTGAATTTTATCAAGTCGATAAAGCGTTGCTAAGTGGATGGTGTATTGACTCTTCTCCAATTTTACTAAAGAAGTGGGATACCTCTTTTGATGCAAGTTGTGAAAAAATGGATTCCATCACTGTTTGGGTTTATTTTCCTAGACTCCCTCTGCACTTTTGTTCATTTAAATGTTTTCAGGAAATTGGTAACTTGTTGGGAGATTACATATCTTCATATATGTATTTCAAAGAGACGAGGGAAATGTCAATGGCTCATATTCTTTTTGCCTTCAACATTAGGGGAGGGTTGCAAAAATAGTCTAAAATTACAGAGAGGGGGCGCACTCGTACTACAATTATGGATTATGAAGGTGTGCCCTTCAGGTGTAGGCGATGTCATGAATATGGACATATTCTCAAGGATTTCCCTCTCCCATTTCGAGGAAGGGCAGATAAATCCTCTCTTGATTAGTACAAAAAGTATTCTCGAATGACTACTAGTGATGGCTCCAGCTCTATCCCATCCTCAACGAATCATTCACTCTCTTTGGGATGCCCTCCTCTCTCTCAACAGGTGGTTCCAGTCATCCATGAGTTTGTCTCATGTCTTGTATATATTTCCCTGGCAAAATCCACGACTGCGACTAGGTCTGAGGTCTTCCCTCCCCATGGGATGCACATTTCTCATCCTTAAGGATCCTTTCTGGGTATGCATCTCTATTTTCCTTTTCCTATTGAAGATTTAATTCCCCTTCCCTCCATTGAGGACCTCCCCTTCCCTAATCACTTGAGCTCTTGGGTATTTTCCACTCCCCTTATATCTTCCCCTCCTTCTACAACCTCTTTCTCCCTCAGTCTACCTTCTCCTCTTGGATCCCATACTTTGACCTCCTCATAAGACCCTCCTCTAATGGCTTTCAGGATTCATCCATTTGTTTCCGCCTCTAGAACATAAATATCATTTCCTCAGTGCCAAGAATATTTGGTCTCGGTTTGAATCGAGATGTGCACTCCACCAAAAAGAGAAGAGGGTGCATCTCACATATTTCAAAGGAACAAAGTTATGCACTAATTGACATTGAATATGGTAGACAATGATCAATTTTTTGGGCCCTTAGAGCAGCTCATGCCCTTGAGAGTTTTCTGCCATGAAGTTCCTCTCCTTCAACTGTAGGGGGGTGGCGAGCCCAAAAAAAAAATCCCTCTTAAGCGGTTGTTCAACTTGAATCAGCCAAGTGTCATTCTCCTCCAAGAAACGATGTCTACTGAGGATTCTGTGACAAGGATGTTGGAATATCTTCTTCCTTATTTGAATTTCATAGGAACTGATATTAATGGTTGCTCTGTGGGATTGGTAGCCGGTCAGAATACCTGGTATGTGAAAGAATTAAACTCCTGGGCCTTGGACTCTTTCTTGAGGGTGGATTTGTTGTTGGAGGGAGTGGTGATGGAATTTACGGTTTTAAATGTGTATGGGTCGTATGATGAGCGCACTCCCTTCTATGACTCCCTCCTAAATAACAACCTTCTTAAGGTTGAGAATCTTATCCTCGGCGGTGATCTAAACTTCTCCATGGGGGAAGATGAAGTTTTGGGCCCTTCTTCTCATCTGGATCCCCAATCAAAGTTTTTCTCCCACCTTCTTTATGAAAATGGACTTATCGACATAGCCCCACTCAAGATCCTTTCCATTTGGAGGAATATGAGATTGGGCGAGGCCTGAGTGGAAAAACATATTGATCACTTTCTAGTTTCGGTTCCCCTTTTGGATCTTCCTTTCATCTCTATCAATGGATTGGTAGTGGGGGAGAGTCAGATCACTCATCGATATGGTTTGAAATTGAAGGAAGTCCCAAGAAGCCTCCCATCCCTTTCAAATTCAATGAAACCTAGTTATCATATGATAACTTTTAGAAAACAATGAAAGAAAACTATATTGGATTTGACCATAGCACTAGCCTATCAACAACCTTAAATTTTCTAGCTAATCTAAAGATAATAAAGCAGATGGTGATCCCCTAGGCTCATAAAAAGAGAGCCAGAGAGGAACAAGAACTAAGACAAATTGAGGCGCAGCTTGATCATTTATCTCAATCTACGGATGGGGGGTTTATCACATTGGAGGCCAAAGTAGACCTTAAAGCATTAGAGAGTCCTCGAAGAAAATTAGGTAGGAAAGAATCTAACACTATCTCGAAGCTCAAGGGACATGGGGAAATTTCTATATCCTCATTTGAAGGGCTAGCCGAGATGGGGAAAAACCATTTCCAATATCTTTTCAAGGTGGATCGGAATACCAATATTGAAGACATTATAAGGCTGACTCTTTTTTTTCCTAGATTTGTTGAGGAGGAAGAAAATGAAGTATTTTTGGAAAAATTAATGAAGAAGAACTCAAATAAGTGCTTCACATCCTGCAAAAAGATAAAAGTCCAGGTCCGGACAAGTGGACTGTAGAATTATATTTGGTGTTCTTTGAGCTCCTAGGAGTTGACCTTCTGAAAATAGTTGAAGAATCCATAAGGAATGGGAGAATTCATGCACCTATAATTCGATTGTTATTTCTCTCATCCCCAAATTGGATAAGATACAAAATTTTGATGACTTCGGGCCTATCTCCCTTTGTAACTGTCTCTACAAAATTGTGGGCAAAATCATCACTCGAAGGCTAAAGCCCATTCTCTCGGGCTCTGTTTCTCAAGATAAATTTTGTTTCCTTGAAGGACATGAGATTCATGAAGCGATTAGTGTGGCTCAAGAAGGCCTCCATAGTCTAAATACCTCTAGATATCGGGGGCTATCCTGAAAATTGACATATCCAAAGCGTTTGATCAGGTCAATTGGTCTTATCTTAGGCTCCTTCTTACTCACCTAGGGTTGGAAGTTACCTTTAGCAAATGGTTGATGGCATGTGTAACATGGGTATCCTTTGAAATTATGATTAATGGAGTTGCCTCCCCTTTCTTTCAGTCTGAGTGTGGCCTAAGACAAGGATTCCCTCTTTCTCCTCTTCTTTTTATGTTGGTCACAGAGGGTCTTAGTCGTGCTCTTGCATAGGCAATCAACTCAAGGTATTTCCAAGGAATTTCAATTTCCCCCTTCCATAGAGTTACACATCTTCTCTTTGTGGATGATGTGTTCATTTTTTGCAGTAGGCGACTAAGAGATGTGAAAAAACTTGCAGAAATCATCAATTTGTTTTGGATGACCACTGGTATGACTATTAATGCTCAGAAATCCACCATCTCCTTTTCTTTCTTGGAAGTTGAGTCTGTTGATTTATATCTATCCCTATTTCCTTTCTCGACTCTCAAATTCACAGAAGGAATAAAATATCTAGGCTTTAATCTAAAACCAAATGATTATCAAAAGGTTGACTCGCACTAGCTATTGGCAAAACTCAAAAAATGACTTAAAGGTTGGATCTTTAGGTGGTTGTCAAGTCCAGGGAGACTTACATTGGCCAATTCATTTTTCGAAGCTATCTCTGTCTAATGAATGACCCCATCCTAGATTCCAAAATGGATTCTTGAAAAGGCCAGAAGGATTTGTTTCCATTTTATCTAGTCTAGCCCTCATGATAAGTTCACTCCCACCTGGGCTAAGTGGGATCATCTTGACCATCCTAAATTCCTAAGAGGTTGGGGATTGAAAAAAAATGTTTTTGTTCTCAAAAGCACTGGAAACAAAAGTAGGATGGAGACTTCCTTCATCTATCAACCTTTGGGCCACAGTTAAGGAGGAAAAATATATACGCCCAGATTCCATTGACGACTAGATTCGAAAACCAATAAAATCCAAACCAAATTGCTGCATTATATGGAAGGAGGTTATCTCCTCGTTCTCGGTGATCGATGATGGTTTATCCTGGAAAGTGGGAAATGGTAATCATGTTCAAATAGGGGTAGATCCCTGGTTGGGAAGTGGAAATACTCATATTATTCCTAATTTTTTAATTGAATGACTCCACACACTGAATATTCACTTCTTATCCCAAGTAGCAGATCCATCCTCCTCCTCTCTTTGGTAGAAAGGATGGATGAGACCGAAACCATTGGGATTGGACAATAATCTCTCCCTCTCATGGTACGATTATATTTCTGCACTCCAATTGAGCCATATTAGGATTACCGAGAGAGAAGATGAATTGGTGTGGCAGAAGGCTCCTCATGGGGTATATACCCCAAAAATGGGTTACATTTCCTTAAATATTGAACTCATGAAAAGGGAACCATGTTGGTGGTGGTGTGGCTTGTGGAAGTAGAAATATCCTTTGAAAGAAAATATTTTCATGTGGTGTGCCATCTACAACAAAATTCCAACTTGGGAAAACATGAGGAAACGTTGCATTGTCGGTCCTAGTTGGTGCCCTCTTTGTAAAAGAGATAATCAATTCAACACACATATTTTCTTATTTTCCTCCTTCAAGCAAGTGTGGCTTGAATTATCATCCCTTCTAAATTAGGTGGTAGTTTGGGACGAGATCACCATAGAGTTGGCTTGGAAATCTTGGGTTTAGAATCATGTCTACAAAATTTTTAAAGATATTCCTCTCATTGTTTGTTTGGGTATCTAGCTAGCCCAAAAAAAAATCATCTTCCAAGACTCACCCTCCCTTCCAGATATAATAGTTTCTTAGGGAATCTCAATTCTCTCCCATTTCCCTCAGGAAAAAGACCCTCCCGCCATCTGCATTTCTCAGCCTAAACACATCAACCACTCTAGGCTCTGGGCCTACTTTGATGGCACCTCTCAGAATGAAAATCAATAATGTGGTGGGGGTGTTGTATTGTTCCTCTTAGCAGATCGCTCAATGGGACTAGAGTCGGGCACCAACAACTTTGCCGAACTCATGGCTGTAAAACTTTTTCTTCAATTTGTCAGGGAAAAGGGGGTCTGATTCATTCAATTGTTTGGAGATTCCATGAATGTTATTAATTGGTCTCAGAAATATCAAATTTGTCATAATATATTTTTTATGCCTATTTTGGAGGAGATATTCAGGTTTCTGGACTCATTTGATTCTTCTTCACTCAAACATGTCTACAGGGAACGAAACTCGTTAGCAAACACTTTATCAAAAGTAGGGATTTATATTCCCTTTGGTGAATGACACATCACTGAAGGAATGGGGGAAGAGTTTTTTGAGTACTACCACAAGCCCTTCATAGAGGTTATGTCTTTCCCATAACAATAGTAGGATGAGTCATAAACTCTATCATCATCACTTTCATTCTCTAATAATTATTTTTATATCAGTATGATATTTGATCATGTTCCCTAATTTTGTTTTCGAATTTTTCTCAACAGGTTCCCTATCGACAAGTTTTTGGATGTTGTTTATATTTCAAGAAAGTTTATAGCTCTTGTATTCTCTCGTTTGTCTTCCGTGAAACTAAGGGACTTCTTATGATGTGTTCCTTCTTTTGGTGGCAACCTTGATCATTGATTTCCACAGATGATCAAGGTTACCGCCAAACGAAGGAACACATCATAAGAAATCCGTTAGTCTCACGGAAGACAAATGAGAGAATAAAATTAATGTGCTTAAAAGCACCTACAAAATGTGATTTTGTCTCTTCGGATGAGGAAAATTACGTTTTCTTTTCAGTGGAAAAAAGAATCATATACACACACACACACACACACACACACACACACACACACACACACACACACACACACTTTCCAAATTATAAAAAAAAAGATAAATTTTAGTAATATAAAGAAATAAAAAGTTATAAATAAATATAAATGTTGATATTTTTTACTGTAAATTCTTATGTTGATGTACCGTCCAAGTGCATGGCTCTTTGTTCAAGATGAAACATTTACTCTTACACTCTCCTTGAGGGTCTTGCGACTTAATGCAGGTCCCAAGTAAATGCAATTTATGTTGTTGTTATGGTTCTTGTATCGGATCCGTTCTTCACCTTCGATTATTTTAGTTCGCCCTAGTGGTTTGCTTTCAATACTCCTTGGTGAGTTGCTTTCCTATCTCCTTTCGTTTGTAGGCTTTCTCCCCACTTCTTCTGCTTCACACCTAGCATGGACTTCATTAGGATTTCCTCCTTGTTCCATCCACTTCCCCCATGCACTATGCCTCATGAATGAGTTAAACCTCGTCGGGGCTCGGGGTACTCTCACAATCCTCTTAATCATCTCTTAGCTTCCCCCTCTTCCAGTGTTTTTGTTTCCCTAGCCAACCAGCAAGAGGAAGAGGCATGGGGATTCTCCATAGTCGAAAAGTAAGTTCCACCAGAACAACCTTAGGAAAACATGGAAATCCCTGATTCTCCTCTAGAACCACATCCCAAATCTATTATTTTGATCCCTTAGGCTTGTGGTCATGCTATAGAAAGAAATTCATCGATTCCAATGCGAAAATCCAGTGGAACTCAAGTAGAGAATTCCCTAGGACAGTTCTCCAATGAACAACTTCGGTTAATCTTTGAGTTTCTCTTATAGATGGAATAACATTAATATCGCCAGGAGACGATGGACCCCAAGTTGGTAGCTATCCTAGAATCGTTATTTGGACAACAAACTTCTCAACATTGTCTAGTCTACTCTCATAGTTGTGTGTGTGCTCCTGTCATACTAGTTCCTCCTTGTGATGTTGGCAACAACAGTCAGTTTGGTCTAATAATTTGGCAATCTAGTTACAATTTTGGTTACTCTTTTATTTCTAGTTTATGTAGTCTTCAGGTTAGCTTTCAACCTAGAACAACAATGTAGTCTTTATGGCACTCTTGAAAAGTTTGATTATGGAAATTTTAAGTTTTGGGGGGTACAGTGATATGTATTTTAAATATGTTTAAATAAGGAAATATTTAAAATATAATTATTACTCTTTTATTATTATTATTATTATTGAGCTCTACAATAACAATGTGTTAAAAAATAATAATAAAACTAAAATTTCCTTAATTAATAAAAATAAAGTTAAAAATAACAATAATGATAAAAAAATAAAATGAAATATTAAATAAAATTACTTAATTAAAAAAACAACAATAATAATAAAATAAAATAAAAAATGAAATGAAATAATTAAAAAATTTACACCTTAACGAATTAGATTAATCTAATTATTCTATTTTTGATTTATATATAATCAAAACTAATTAAATGATAATAAAAAATAAAATAATTAAACACTAAGATATTTTACACTCTTTTTTCTTCATCATCATCAAATAGGTAAGAAAAGAAAATTATAAATTTAGAATAAAATCTTTATTATCAAAAATAAAAAATTATAAATAAATATAAACGTTAATATTTAATATTTGAAAAAAAAATTAAAATGATATATACTTTACTACAATATTCTATATTCTCAATCGCTTTTATGTAAGTAGAAATGGAAAATTTTATATAAAAATATATAATATAAACATTTTAAATAATATATACTTTACTATAATATTCTATATTCTCAATCTCTTTTATGTAAGTTAGAAATGGAAAATTTTATATAATATAAACATTTTAAATAATTTTATTTTATTTATTTATTAGTTAAATTTAAATTTAAATTTAAATTAAATAATTTTAATATTTTTAATTATAATATATTAATAAATGAATTATAATGTTTTAATTAATTTGTACGTAACGTTGATACGTGGGGCCTCGAAAATAAAAGGAGAATATGATTGATCGACCTTATTGTAGATTCCAAAATGATATATCAATATAAATCATTGTTCGCACTAAATCTTGAAAACTCTACTTTTTTCACAAAGAAAAAAGGGCTTATTTTGGAAAATATAAATAGGTGTTTTACACATAATTCTTATTAGCAGTTACATTACTTCCTAGTAGTTACATTACTTTTTAGTATCTACTAAATAAACAAAAAGTTGTTTTTTACAATAAAAACATAACGAAATTAAAACATAACGAAATTGTCCCCTTGTCACTGTAAAAACAACATCCCAAAAAAACACAGTTTTCACTACACATTACATCGAGCCAAATGCTATTGATTGTTACAGTGTATAAACTTTTTTTTTAAAACAACATCCCATATCTACTAAGTGTTTGTTTCTAATCTTTCAAAAGTGTCTGGATGTCCATCCAACACCTTTCCAAAAAAGATACCAACATCTATCAAACGAAGAGCATCCTTTGACATCAACAACCTGATTATATTCTCTATAAATATGTTTGGTTTCAATCTGATGAAAACTCCTACTCAAAAGTCTTATCTTTTCCATCTGTGACTGTAAAGGGATTACCTGTAAGTTACCACCATTAGCATACCAATGAAAAACAATCCTCAAGTCTCCTGCCATATATATTCTTGTGATATTTTTATAATTTGCAAAAAACAACAAACACCATAAAGCAAGGAGCTCTCCCCTAGTATTTATCCCCCTACCACAATGAATTTTTAATCTGAAACTACCCAACACGACACTTTAAAATGGCACCTGCCCCACAATTTAATCCTTTATCTTGTGAAGCACCATCAAAGAACCCTACAACCAAGTTTGGCCTGTCTATTCTTCTAGTATTTCTACCATGTGTAACATTTAAAGCACCCAAATCCTATAGGATACACCTTAAAAATCTAACCAAGTTTAAGGGAGAATCTTCAAAAATGACAAAATTCCTATGTTTCCACACCTCCCAACATATGAAAAAAGGATTTTCATTCCCAAAATCCTTCTTTTCAAACCATTTTTGAAAATAATTTTCCACCTGGATTCCTTCCCAAGAACAAACTATTTTTAATTCCTTTCAAATTAACTGCCAGACATCATTCATGAAGTTGCAATACACAAACATGTGTAGTGTTGTCTCCTCACTACTCCCACACAGGGCACATCTTCTTGGTCTATTAAAGCATCTTTTTTTCAAGTTTTCCCAAGTAAGATTTCTCTGCTCCATCAATAACCAAACAAACAATTTAACTTTTAAGGGAAGTTATTAGTTCCACAAATCACTATACCAAAAGCAGGGATCCGCATCCCATAACTCCACCATTTGAACTTTATAGGCCATTTTTGCATTTACCTGACCCCTTTTTGTGTCCCAAGACCATAAGAGTGTATCCTTATTGTTGTTTAATACAATGCCTAAACCATCTAGTCCCTTAACATATTTATTCCATTCTTCTCTTTTATCACCTACCATCCCTAGTGCCTCAGCCTTTTTCCACCTAGTGTCACTTATATTCTACCCCTCACTATACCCAGCTTGTGCTAGGAATTCAATCCCTTGAGCCTTCAAATTCAAAATCATATTCTTAGACAGTTTAAAGAAAATATGTGAACCCACCAAAGGATCCAAACCAATTCTAATAGCCCTCCCACTCCCAGGCTTCCAAACTAACCAATATTTTATAATAGATGAAGAAGTAGTAAGTGCTCTCCAGAAATTTGAAGAACTTGACCAGGACAACCTCCCTTGTTTGAACCACTCCTCCACTGATTTCTTCTTAATATATTTCTTTAACATCACTTCATGCCAAATCCATTGCAACATAAGAGAATGCCATAGGCTTTTTTCTGCCAAGGATTTCCCAAAAGAATAAATATTTTTTAACCCCCAACCACCATTCTTTTTTGGCTTTGCTAGCTTTTTCCATCTTGCCGGATGCATCCCTTCAATAAAAATTTTCTGAGACCATAAGAAACTGAACATCCTCTTTCTAATTATGTTCAATACACGCTTTGGGATCTTTGCCAAGGAAATCCAATAAACAAAAATAATTTCAAGGACAACATTTACCAGTATCACCCTACCCCCTAAAGACAACCATCTATGGCTCCAACTCATAATTCTTTTATCAATTTTTTTCTCCAACCAGCTCCAATCCAAATTAGAATAGCAATTTGGTTTTAAGAAAAACCTCAAATACTTAAATTCTTCTCCAACTTGTTTAATATGATAAGGCAAGATCACTTTAATCAAAACCAGCTCATCTGCTTCCCATCCAGCGTCTAAAAAAACTGACTTCTGAGTGCTAAAATCCATTCTCGTCGCTTTGCTAAAAAGATCCAATACCTCGTTTAATACTTCCCATTCAGCTAAGAGACCTTTCGCAAGTAGAATAACATCATCCACAAACATCAGGTGTGTAACGTATAATCCTCTAGCCACAGGAATACCTTCAATGTGCTTTTCCTTTACCTGTGCCTCAAATAGATCTTCTTAAACCTTCAATGATAAGAAGAAATAATAAAGGGGATAAAGGACACCCTTGTCTTAATCCCCTTGAACTCTTCAAGAGCCTAGAAGGATTTCCATTTATCAGAACAACAAAATTTGCAGAGGAAACACAACCTAATATCTAGTCAATAACTTCTAAACTCATACCAATCTGTAATAAAACTAGCCGTAAAAATCCCCAGTCTACACTGTCATAACCCTTTACCAGATCCAGTTTAAGTACAAAAGATTTTAAGTTTTTAAACTTTATACTATGGAGCACCTCCAACATCAGTAATTTGTCTACCTTCAAGAAAACTGAACTTCTCCTTTGAGATTCCAACAGAAAGAGCAGTTTTTATCCTAGTCGCAATGATTTTAGTAATGATCTTGTAAGCCAGGTTACATAATGCAATTGTTCTAAAACTGCCAAAAGAATCTGGATTATCATTCTTCGGGATGAGTGCAATGAAGGTAGCATTTAAAGCACCAGTAAGTCTTCCTTGTATTATGGACTCTTTCACCATGTCAAGTAACTTAGTTCCCAACAAGTAAAAACAATATAGAAAAAATTCAACAGTCCATCCATCCAACCCTGGACTCTTTGACACCTTAAAACCTTTGAGGGTTTTCAATAATTCTTCGAGAGTAACAGGTTCAGCCAATCTAACACCTTCTTCCTCTTAAAACATTCTCGTGTAGTTTCTTAAGATATCCAATTGGTCTGTAATAGAAATATGATTTGGTGCCTTAAACAAAGTTTGGAAATAGTTGACAACCTCGTTGTGTAAATCAAGAGTATTAGATATTACTGTACCATCCTCCTTGGTAATATACCAAATGGAATTAACCTGCTTCCTAACACTAGCATAAGCATGAAAGAACTTAGTGTTCTAATCACCCACAACCAACCAATTAATTCTACTCTTATGTCGCCAGGTTTTCTCCTCCTGTCTTAAAATTAGCAATTTCCTTTTCTATTTTTACATAACCAACACCTTTTCCTCCTCCATCACAAAACCCCCCGAGGACTCAGAATATAAAGATTCCAAGTCAAATTCCAGTTGTACCAGTTCTTCCTTATCTGCCACCTTTTTCTTCCTTTCCCAAAAAGTCACTAACCTCTTTAAAAGCTTAATATTTTTAACTATAGAATCCATCACATTTAAGACCTATGTTCCCAATAACCATTCCAACTGGATCTAACAAGAACCACAAACTCAGGATCATCAAGCCAGATCGAATTCAACTTAAAAGGATACTTTACCTGGTCTTTTACTTCTTCCATATGAAGGATCACTGGCATGTGATATGAGATATTTACATTACACACCCAAGATCCTTAATTCATCCTTGAATCCACAAGCTTCTCATCAATAAAAAACCTATCCAGTCTTTTAGCTATGTAATCTCGACCCCTTCTCCCATTCCTCCAAGTAGGGAGCAACTTAATAGGCGCCACAACCACCATCCCCCCTTATTGAAACAATTGGGAAAAATATAATTGTAGTGGATCCACTTTGGCATTATCCCCCCACACTTCCCTACATGACATAGTCAAATTTAGGTCCCCTCCCATAACAAGATTTGAATCATTGAAGAGCCCTTCCTCTTTCATTGTCTCCCAAAAATCATGTCTCTCTGAATAGGGACCATAACAATTGAGCAACTTCATGCTTTGATTAAGATCTTTCACTGGACCTTCCAATAAGATTACTGCAACAATCACATAAGCTTTGAAATCAGCTTTACGCGGATTCCATGTTGTAAGTAACCCACTAGAAAGTCCACAAGAGTCCTCCCCAAAAAAGAACCATTTTCGGATTAGTTTAACAAACAACTTCTCACTTTCTCTATACTAACCATAGTTTCCTAAATAAAAAGAACATCTTAATTTACCACCTCTACAAATCTTTTGAGGGCCAAAAAAATTTTAGAGCCCCCAACACCCCTAACATTGAGGGTTTCCACTATCATTTTTTAACCCTCGCTAGGGCTTTCTGAGATCTAAGCACCCTCAGACCTTCCTGTACCCCACCACTAGCAACCTCTAACGCCTCCTTCTCCTTGACTAACTTCCTCACACTACGAGTTTTTAATGGGGAAAACTCTTTTTCTAGTCCACCTAGAACAACTCCTTTAATCAGAGAATTATCGATTATCGATCCCCTTCCCCCTTCCTTATTAGAAAAATCCACCCTCCCTGACCTTTCAATAGATTTTTTCACTAGTGCACCCCCATCAAAGACCTGCAAGGGTGTCCAAGAGAGGACATTCCGATACGATGGGAGGCAACAAAAAATAGACTCCTCCACCTCGGAAAATCCCATATCAGCTTCTCGACCCCCATCAGAAATAGTGGCCAATGTTGAAGCCCCTCCCAAGTCACATCCCGCACCTTGCAAATCCACCCGAAAAGGCTCAACTAATGCGCCATCATCCTTAGTCTATATAATGTTGCACCCCACAAACACCCTATCTACATTAAAAGACCTCCTCCCCTCAGAGACCAAAATGGCCCCCAGATCATCTCTCTCTCCAATAGATCACCCCCTTGCATCTTGTCCATCTTCCACCCATTCTGATGGCTGCTCCTCCCTATCCTCCATAGGCCTTTTCAATATCGAAGGTGAGGACTTGACGCCCACGGACTGGGTTTCCCCTTCCACCAATCTCTCCATCACATCAACCACCTCCTTCCTCCTCATAGACACATGCACTTCCCAATAAATCACCCCGCTCCCACCCATTTTGCACCCATCTCTACCTCACCTATCACCTCCTGAGAACCCATCATAGTCCACTCCCTCCAACAATTTTCTCCAACCACTCTGATGCACTCAACCACCCCTTCTTTCCCAATAACAAGCTTATCCACAACAATTTTTAAAACCAGAGAATTACTCCCACCCTTGACAAAATTTGAAGACGAATTTAAACATGATTTCAGAACGATGAGCTTACACGTGTCCAAATCAGATTCCATTGGCGGTGTAGGCACAAACTCTCACCACACAACATCTATTTTGGTCTTCCACATAGCCTTTGGTTCCGCTACGACAGTTCTGGACCCTGATATAACCGCAGAATCTCTTAGGCATTGATGACAGAGATGACTCGTCCCTTTGTAGATATCACATCTAAAGGGGACCCCCAGATAGTCGAGATGTTGATGATAGATAACTCCACACCAATCAATCTCCAATTCGGCATGAAGCCCATCTGTCATGTCCATTTCCACAAGTATCTTTCCCATTCATCTGTCAGATCCTGCCACCATCCTCGGATCCACATGCAAAAAAAGTTCCCAACGAATCCTCGATCGCTCTAAAAGCCGCCACATTCCAAAACATTAATGGGCAGCCTCACAGAAGCACCCACATATGCCTAAAGCAAATTTGTTCCTTTATCGGGTTAATTATTGTATGCCACCGCTTCAGCATCAAGCTACCCATCCTCACTACCCACTTCTACTGCAAAATCATCTCTCCACCCCCCCCCCATGTTTGAATAAGAAACAATACCACCCTTTAATGAGCACAAATAATTTTGGAACATAGCCTAAAATCGGGCTCCAGTTCTCCTCCATCCACATAGAGATATCCCTAGCACCCAGAGCTCTGTATCCAAACCTCCCTACTAGGCCCCTCTCCATTAAACTAGCAGTAGCCTCCATTCCAATGTCGTGACCAAGGGTGACCTAAACCTTCCCCTTCCTTACATTCCATGCTCACCACTCCAACCACCTAGAAACCTCCCCCACACTTCTTTTTAGGAGACCTTCTACCTGCACAACTTCCACCACATAATCCGCAGAGGGATCCGCATGGACCATGGCACCTTCCAAAACCTATGCATGACTTTCTCCTTGCAGCTACATCCCCCTGACCCCCTCCTATCGATCTGCCACCAGACTTATTTACCTCAACATTCTGATCTGGAAGGGTCGACGACCCCAATACCTTTGCCTCAAAAATTTGGCAACCTCTTGCTGCCTTCTCCTCTAGAGTCTCCTTCCATCCAACAAATGTGAAATGAACCTTCGAATAGGCAGTAATCCCACTCCCCCTTCCCAAATCCTAAGCACTATTATCACTGTTGATCACAATAGAGCTCGACACCTTCGCCCCGAACATATCTTTGACACCTGTAACCGTATCAACCCTAACCTCCATCACAACCATCCCTTTCAAATCTCTACCACCCATCCCTAATAACTTTTTCCGGTACATTATTAATTCCTCCTTGTACACATCATCATATTTGTACAGGCTCTGTTGACTCCACCATAGATCATCCAGATTTAGAAAATTTGTGGCCATTTGACCTTAGCAGAAACTCACTTTGTCAATAAAGTACTAGCTCGTTCCCTACCCCGTAGCTCCAATCTGCCTTCTAAACAAACCAACTCGTCCCCTACTACACCTCTAATCTCGACAAATCGTCCCCACCCAAGGCCTCCGAACCTAACGAGCTTCCCCTGGAACTCGAACCAGACTCCTTTCCATCCTTAGAGTTTCAGTCCTAGTGCCTTATCAATAGTGTGTTTGATACTTCAAAAATAAATCCTATCATGTGACATTATTCAATAGTTTCAAACCCTTAAGTATATTTAGGTCTTTTTCCTCCATGGGTGGAAAAAGGGAAAATTTATGGTCATCAATAACTTACTTTATTAAGTAACATTAAATAATTCAAATCCAATTAACATATAATACAAATAAATGTGCAGTTATAAATATATATTATTAATTATGAATTTAAAATTCACATATATTTTAAGTAAAGAAAGAAACAATGGTATATATAACTAAAATAACTCATCTCACCTTTATAAATATAAGATAAAAACATAGTTTTAATGACAAATAAATTTAATAAAAATATAAATTAAAAATATGTTTAGTCATTAATAAATTTAATAAATATGTTTAGTTAATAAATATGTTTATTAATAAATATGTTTAATTAATTATTGCAGAGAGTATTTTTCTTTATATTTTCTCAAAAAACTGAAATGATGCTATGTACAATTATGTCCAACTCATTATTACATAAAATATTTATTTTTATATTTTTTCAAAAGACTGAAATGATGCTATGTACAACTATCTCCAACTTAAATAGCTTGACTTTAAAAATATCAAATAAATTTATATTTATTTAAATTTAAATAGCTTGACTTTAAAAATATCAAATAAATTTATATTTATTTACAATTACAATTTAGAATTTATGATAAAAGGATTTAAAATATTCAAATGAGCATAGAATAATATAAACTTAAGAATAATTTATTATTGCAAAGATATTATCAAGAATATTATTTCTTACGGTTATGGTAAATTTAGATCGAGTAGTATAATTTATTATTACAAAGACAATGTCAAGAATAATATTATTTCATATAGTTGTGATAAATTGTTTTGGTAAATTTTGTGTGTTGATAGACAAGGAAACTGATTTAAAAAAAAAGGCCACCGCGGTCTTCAAAACCCATAGCATATCTAAGCCCCCACGGTTGTACTTCAAAGCACCCCGGGAATGTTGTACGAAGAACCCGAGAGAAATTATATTGATATTATTATCATCCATTATTATTAACAAACTTTTTTTAAAATATTAATAATTCTGGATTAGTTTTCAAATTTTTCATGTCACCAACTTACATTCTTGCGGATCTAATGTAAAAAACTGTTTGTCATAATCTAAGCTTTGCTGCAAGGGTTTACAAGTGGGCGTTTTCTACCCGTCTCCAAGTTACATTCTCGCAAACGTTTAAGAGTGCAATTTTATTAATTTCTATCAAAATATAAAAAAAAAATTATCTTTGTAATTAAAATTAAATTTTATATTTTCACAAAAGGTATAAGAATATGCACTTGCATTTGTTGATAGTAGTCAGTGATAACTGTCCCTACTGTTAGTAGGGTGTTGACTACTGTTACTGTAAGAAAAAAATATCACCTTAAAAGGACAAAATCCCTAACAAAAACCAATCCAAACCCTAACAAACAAGAAAACCCTAACAAAAACCAATCCAACCCTAACAAGCAAAAAACCCTAACAAAAACCAATCCAAACCCTAACAAACAAGAAAACCCTAACAAAAACCGATCCAACCCTAACAAACAAAAAACCCTAACAAAAACCAATCCAAACCCTAACAAAAATGAGTGCAAAAAATACCGTTGCGCTTTTCTCAAATTAGTCGTAGCTGGTTTTCACGGCCATGCAGCGAACACGACAATGTGAGGAGCAATTGCAGGGCAACTCTCCTTTGGCAGATGTGAAATGGACTAGCAACAACCAAGAAGCCCTTATTCCTGCCAGCCCAAGGAGGGTTGCACCGCAAATGGCCACCAGAGTAACCACACAAACTAATCAAAACTGCATCGTTGTCCCAGTCCCCGTTTCCCACAGAAAGAGAGATTTCACGAATTTAAGTAGTTTGACATAGCGAATATCCTTCACATGATACAGCATATACCTTAAGAGTTCTGTGACCATTACTCTCATAAAGACACAGAGAAGAGGGAAGGAGGAATCTGCCACAATAATGTTGTACCGGATCTTCCCTCCGAAACGACTCTCGACATCTTCATGTCTTTTCAACAGCTGTTTCCGTCTTGTGCCATATCATGCTGACGTTCAGAATACATACATGCACCAATCAACAATCGAATTAAGAAACATATCTTCCCTTGTCGTGTCAAACGTCTTCAAATATCTGATGCTCAGTCTGCAGGAGTAGAATGTTGATAAGGTAAAGCAGTGAAAGCAACTATAGCTATTTTGTCTGCTGGCATATTCAAAGGAAAAGGAAGGGATATTCGTTTGTTCAGAAGGTATTTTAATTAATGTTAAAAATAAAGGCACATGGAACGTCTCTTGCTTAATCGAAAATAAACGCCTGACTTACTATTAGTGCATCATCTCTCAGTAACGCCATCGTTAGCCACTCATAGAACCAACGATGGATTGGAGTGTTTCCACTGACCTACCAATTTAAGGGAGGCGCTATACCGACCTAACTTGTTTAGTGTGAGCTGAAGAAGGTGGTGAACATGAATGAACTGAGTGACAAGTTTTGTAGTCGTCCTCTCTGTTAGTTATAACTGTAACCTCAATAGTATGTGCCAGTTGTTAGTTGTTCTCGCTAGTTGTATCGGTAGTTTGGATTTCTTATTTTGTTTCTTATTCAGTTGTAATGGATTTCTTATTTTGTTTCATCTAATACCAGTGTGCTCTACACATTCTTGTTCCCAATCCGTCTTCTCTATATTATATTCTTTACTTTTTATTTTGTCATGATATCAGAGCTCTTCACAATGCTTTGAGAGTAGCCCGATCTCAAGAGGAAGAGTGCAGAGAATATTTTTTGTTGCAAACAAGAGCACAGGATGTAAGACTCTTCATAGAGCTTCAAGAACAGTCCGCTCAAAAGAATGCCAGAGGCAACAAAGCACTCTAGCGCTTGGAAGTAGACATGTAGATGTTGATTAAGAGGATGAAGCAATTAAAGAATCCGTGAAATCCATTCTTCAAAAGGAAGATGCAAAAGTAGCGAGGAGGAAGACAGATCCCATAGGATCAACGCAGAAAAATATTTAATGTTTAAAAATATTATTTCCGTTCAGAATCGCAAAAAAATATTTAATGTTTAAAAATACATTTTTCATATATAAAAATAACTAAATATATAATTCTAATAATTTTTTAAATAAATAATTCTTTTTAACTTTTTGTTATTAAATAATTTAAAAATGTGTTGTATGGACACTTTTTTATATGATAATGTATAATAATACAAAGTTGTTCTTTTTTAACATGTATATGAATTAATTTAATAATTATATATGTATTATAACATTGAAAATGCCCTTTTAGATATAAACAAATTATAAAACTATTTTTATAAGTTGTCTTTTTCAACATGTATATGAATAAATTTAATAATTATATATGTACTGTAAAATTGAAAATGTCTTTTTGAATATAAACCATTATAAAATTTTAAATTATATATTTTTTAATATAAAAAGTTTTATTTTTATAAATTTTAAACAACAATATAAAAATACACAAGTTATAAATTATAAATTTAAGGATAAAGATAACATATAACAATTAAAGTGGCAATTTGGTTGGCAACATGATTTAAAAATGTACAACTAATCCAATCTTTTACATTTTAGTATAAAATGTAAAGAGATAAATATCTGCAATACATCATTCACATGGATAAATATCTGCACTATATATTTATATGGATGTCGTTTCCAGTATATCGACTATGGTGAGTCATATTCGTCCATTTAAAAACCTATCAATAAAACCTTATTTATGAGATTTTAATCGAATATAAATATAAAATGACTCACAAACCCCCAAAATTGAATTAAATTAATTACACACAAAATTATTATATTATGTATGTGGGTAATTCTTATTTTGATTGCAGATTTCATCTATGCTATGGGTATGGAACTTAAATGGAATTTGTAATCCATTAAGTTCAGATGGGAAATGAAAAATAATTACTTATACGCATCTAAGTTCTGAGGTTATTTTTTACTTAATTTATATATTAATTTTTTTTATATATAGTTTTTGGTTGATAATAAATTTAAAAAAAAAAAATGAAATTATAAATTTTAGTGATTAAAATTATATATAATAATTAAGAAGATTTATTGATTCAAAAATATAATTTAAACAATCTAAAAGTATAATAATAACAATAATAAAAAAATAAAAAAACTTAAAACTTTTAACCTAATTTAAACCTATCATTTACCATTTACAAGAACTTTTAACCTACACCGTTATCATCTTTAGCATTTAGGACAGATCGATATATTAATGGCGAATTTGTCAATTTCCTTCCTTTGTTCTCCAATGAATTCAACAGAATTCAAAGCAAACAAAGAATGTGACAAAGCTCAGCGTTTGTCAAAGGCAAATCGCAGGAGAAAATTTCAAGCTGACTTCGTGCGTCGTCTGCTGTTTAGGTAATCTATTACCTCGAGCAGTGCAGAAGGCGATGGATTGAATTGTCACCATCGGATTCACACCGGTAGCAGTGGGAAGCACGTTCCCATCTCCCAAAGCTGAATTCTGAATGTTACGAGCCGGTAGCCTTAAATTCTGAATTTATTAGTTGGAAAGACATGTTCCTCCAATAACTTCGAACGTTCTGTAGCCTTCACGAGAGTACTTCAGTAGCATTCACGAGAACACTTCAGTAGCCTTCACGAGAGCACACGTTCTGTAGCCCTCACGAGAGCACATCACTGTGATGTCCAGATCAATGGAATCTTGCTTTTTCCAATTTTGTTTTTATTATCATTTGTCTTGTCGCATACAAGAAACAATAACTGGATACTGAATATTTAAATGACTGTAGCCTGCAATAAACCAATAATAGAAATACGATACGACAGTCTCAAAATAGTTCCCCGTCCCATGAAAGACAAGCACGGTCACAAGCACAGAAGTACAACCGACATAATCCAAACCCTGAAACAATGGTACCAATCATCGAAAGGTTAAAAATGTTTTATACCTCATTCTCCGTCTGAGTAAGCCAAGCCTCTGTCAATTTTCATCCATCCACGACCAACATTCCCCTCATTTCCACTGTCAATTTTCTACCCCTCAAGTTCAGCTTCGCCATGCCTCGCGAGAGAGGTGAGTCCAAACACGGGTCGACCTACTACAATCTGGTAGGCTGGCATTGGCGCACAGGCCCACCTTCTTTTTTTTCCCAATTCGGGAAGCAACTATGTTTGCTATCCTTGCTCCGATAAAAGTTGGCACAATGACGGCCAGTTTGTGCCCCATCTCCCTAACCCTGAGCTAAACTATGGAAGATGCATAGTGGAGGAGGAGATTCCTCCTAACTAAGAGGAGAACACTATTGGATAGACAACACCAACTGACATCAGTTTTTCCTTAAATTTTTTTAAGATAGCCATGGGAGGTTGTATGGTAGAGGAGGAAATCCCTCCACTGGTGCAGGGCGACTTCGAGGAAGGTGCAGCCCCCAATGTTAGTGGACCGAACAATGAAGTACCAGGGATATATTGGGGCGACATCTGGAGCAAGGAGGAGACCCATCAGGAGCTGCACACGGGTGAGCAAACTCATCTAACTTTGGGGTGCCATGATTTTTTGAGTTCCTGTAGGCTCATGGAGGACCATTTAGAGCTGATCTTTGAGATGATGAAATATTTGGCTGAGCAGCTTTACAATCGGCATGCCCTTAGCATACTCCTAGACATGTTGTTTGATTCCCTATCAAGCGAGTCTGTGAATCGCCCTTAGCATACTCCTAGACATGTTGTTTGATTCCCTATCAAGCGAGTCTGTGAATCGCCGTTTCCCAACCTATTGTCAGTCGTTTGCTTGCATTGTTTGCCATGACAAAAGTCCGAGTTCACCTCACACCTAGTTTCTTTACTGTTAGAATTTCAGTTTTAGCTAGAATTTTGTTGAAAACATGCTCTCGTCTACTAGTTTGTCCATGAACAATACAAGCCACATGTTTTGGTTTCCATGCATGTGACAGAACATGTGGCGGGTTTTGATGTGTCGCTTTTTTGACATCTTAAAATAATACAAACTTTTTTATTTACAAAAAGAAAAAAAAATTAATGAAGTGTAGATATCCTACCTTCTTCTGTCACTTCCTAAAAGAAAACACATATTCTTAATTATTAAATCTACAAACTTTATATTCATATGCAAAATTTATATTCATCTTTTTTAAATTGATTATAAAAAATAAACTATTCTCAAAATAATAATGTTTCTATAATGGATAAATATCATATTCTCTATATTAAAGATTTCAAATTTCAAGTTCAGATTTGGTATATAGGTCCCTCAACATGATGTGCAGAACCCAAATCAACGCACTAAATGTACATTTATATGTTTTGACGTGTAAATTAATCTCCATATACAAAGTTTTGTAGAGTTGATGTATACTGTTAAAAGTTGGCTTGGACTCCTTGAGAATAACAACACGTATGGCACGTTTGTCTTCAACAAAATTCTATGTCATTTGTATATTTTCTGTTCATCTTTGTACACTACCGGTCGACTAATCTCCAAAGCACGTTATCAATTGAAGGACTGTTGCTGTAGATGACTTTGTCCTTGGTTTTGAAGTCCATCTCTCTAGATTACATCAGTGATACACCTATTTTTTCAAAGTGTTTATTTTGAATTTAAATGATCATTCAATTTTTTACTATATTTCTATTACATATTAAATTGATGTAAAATTGTTGAGATATTTTATAGTGAGTTTGTTGTGTAGGTGAAGTAAAACTGCAGGCATAAATATATGTTTGATTAATAATAAAATATAAGTAGAACCAGTTTTTAGTGTGAAATATATTTTTTTAAATAATTGTGGTGTTAATTTTTTTCAATTATTTTATTTATCGATTAATCTAGATTTATTTTAGTACCTAATTTATCATAGATTGAGATTATCAAATCTTTTAAGATAATTTTTTTTTTTTAATCATTTTGATTTGCTAGTAGCAATCACATCGCTTCTATTCAAGGTATTCTAGCAAGTTTTCAATTCTGCAGTTTTATAGTTTCAACCTATTTTATTTATTCAATAAAAGTTACTGTTCACTGGATATCTGTTGTTGTTCTCTGTATATATCTTTGTGTTATTGTATTCAGTGTGTTATTTATTTTATTCCGCTCATAAATTCGGATCAAAGATAGCCCTAAAGCACTTTAAATCACATTTATTTCATATATCATAAACACAATTTAAAATTAATAAAAAAATTAATACGTCTTAATAATAAAATAAATTTTCAATTTTAATCAGTATATAATTACAAACTCAATTATCAATTACAATAAAATAAAATAATATTTAAATAAAATAAAAACAAATCTAGTTAAGATAAAAGACATGTGTACAACTTAAGTGAATTTAATGGTTATTATTATTATTATTATTATTAGTTTATTTACATAAAATATATTTATATTGGGGTACAATCTTGTTGAATTTGAAAAATTAGAAAAAATAAATATATATTAATTAGAAAAAAATATTGTTTAAGAATAAAAACAAATCAAATATCATAAATAAGAAATATATATACTTTCCCAATTATAAATTGTTAATAATATAAAGAAATAAAAAATTATAAATACGAATACAAATAAATGTTATTATCGTAAATATAGAATAGAGACTATGTGGTTTCCCTCCTTACTGCAGGCCTCACTCTTCCCCGTCCCCCTACCTCGATGGGAGTTGTGGATGTGTCTCTTCTCTGTCTATGGATAGGGATACTCAGGTGGCGGGAGGTTTCTTTTTCCATTTCTCAAGGTTTTTTCTTGCCGACGAATATGGTGATTTATGACGAAATCATGGATTACTCATCAAATCCTACTGAGTTGTTTCCCTGGTCCTCGATTGTTGGCTCCCCCCTTCTTCTTATTTGACATGTGTTTTTCCAAACCTATTTCAGGGGTATAGGCTGAGTCTTGCCCTCTTTCTTTAGCATCCACTCTCATTTCTACCACATTTTCTAGATCTCTAGACCATGGATAGTTTCCTGACCCTTGGATGGAGGAGGGTTTTGACTCTGGGATTTCTTTCTCTCACCCCCCTGATCTCTCACTTCAAAATATTTCAGGCAGTCTCCTAGGATTTATGTCTCAAGGATTTTCTCGAGACTTCTCAGGAGGAGATTCTTTGTCATGGCCTCCTTTAATTCAAGGTGCATGGTTGCCTCTAGTTTCATCCTTGTCGTGCTCCCTTCCCGACAATTCATTCTTGGCCCTCATATTTGAGGTCTTCCAAGGTTTGGACTATGGTTTCTTTTCCTCATGTCTCTATCCACATCTAGATCACAATCTTCCTCCTGTTTCTAGTCCACTACAACCTGAAATTGGGATTATCGCCTCGTGTCTGGTCCCTTCCAACATGAATGGTTGGGATGGATTTTAGGGGGGGGGGGGGTATTTGGCATCCAAAAGCCCTTAGATCTCTCTTCTCCAAAAATCCCCAGACACAAATGATGAAGGAAAAACAAGTGCATGTTGGCCTCCTCATTAGAATCAAATCTTTTCTTGGGTGAAGATATCACCATCGTTGAAGCTTTCGAGATGGCAGACAAAACCCTTGTCAGGAAAGCATATGGAATACATTTTAGCGTCAAAACCCTTCAGTCTTGGATGGTTGTGTCGTGGGGTTCCTCCTACAGTTCTCTCTTGTAGATTAATCTCCTATCAAAAGGGTGGTTCATTATTAAATTTGTTGAATTTTATCAAGTCGATAAAGCGTTGCTAAGTGGATGGTGTATTGACTCTTCCCCAATTTTACTGAATAAGTGGGATACCTCTTTTGATGCAAGTTGTGAAAAAATGGATTCCATCACTATTTGGGTTTATTTTCCTAGACTCCCTCTGCACTTTTGTTCATTTAAATGTTTTCAAGAAATTGGTAACTTGTTGGGAGATTACATATCTTCATATATGTATTTCAAAGAGACGAGGGAAATGTCAGTGGCTCGTATTCTTGTTGCCCTCAACATTAGGGGAGGGTTGCAAAAATAGTCTAAAATTACAGAGAGGGGGCGCACTCGTACTACAATTATGGATTACGAAGGTGTGCCCTTTAGGTGTAGGAGATATCATGAATATGGACATATTCTCAAGGATTTCCCTCTCCCATTTCAAGGAAGGGCAGATAAATCCTCTCTTGATCAGTACAGAAAGTATTCTGGAATGACTACTAGTGATGGCTCCAGTTCTGTCCCATCCTCGACGAATCATTCACGCTCTTTGGGACACCCTCCTCTCTCTCAACAGGTGGTCCCAACCATCCATGAGTTTGTCTCATGTCTTGTATATATTTCCGTGGCAAAATCCACGACTGCGACTAGGTCTGAGGTCTTCCCTCCCCATGGGATGCACATTTCTCATCCTCAAGGCTCCTTTTTGGGTATGCATCTCTATTTTCCTTTTCCTATTAATGATTTAATTCCCCTTCCCTCCATTCAGGACCTCCCCTTCCCTAATCACTCGAGCTCTTGGGTATTTTCCACTCCCCTTATATCTTCCCCTCCTTCTATAACCTCTTTCTCCCTTAGCCTACCTTCTCCTCTTGGATCCCATACTTTGACCTCCTCAGAGGACCCTCCTCTAATGGCTCTGAGGATTCGGCCATTTGTTTCCGCCTCTAGAACATAAATATCATTTCCTCAGTGCCAAGAATAGTTGGTCTCGGTTTGAATCAAGATGTGCACTCCACCAAAAAGAGAAGAGGGCGCATCTCACATATTTCAAAGGAACAAAGTTATGCACTAATTGACATTGCATATGGTAGACAATGATCCATTTTTTGGGCCCTTAGAGCAGCTCATGCCCTTGAGAGTGTTCCGCCATGAAGTTCCTCTCCTTCAACTGTAGGGGGGTGGCGAGCCCAAAAAAAAATCGCTCTTAAGCAGTTGATCAACTTGAATCAGCCAAGTTTCATTCTCCTCCAAGAAACGATGTCTACTGAGGATTCTATGACAAATATGTTGGAATCTCTTCTTCCTTATTTGAATTTCACAGGAACTAATGTTAATGGTTGCTCTGTGGGATTGGTAGCCGGTCAGAATATCTGGTATGTGAAAGAATTAAACTCCTGGGCCTTGGACTCTTTCTTGAGGGTGGATTTGTTGTTGTAGGGAGTGGTGATGGAATTTACGGTTTTAAATGTGTATGGGTCGTATGATGAGTGCACTCCCTTCTGTGACTCCCTCCTAAATAACAACTTTCTTAAGGTTGAGAATCTTATCCTCGGTGGTGATCTAAACTTCTCCATGGGGGAAGATGAAGTGTTGGGCCCTTCTTCTCATCTGGATCCCTAATCAACGTTTTTCTCCCACCTTCTTTATGAAAATGGACTTATCGACATAGCCCCACTCAAGATCATTCCCACTTGGAGGAATATGAGATCGGGCGAGGCCTGAGTGGAAAAACATATTGATCACTTTCTGGTTTTGGTTCCCCTTTTGGATCTTCCTTTCATCTCTTTCAATGGATTGGTAGTGGGGGAGAGTCATATCACTCATCGATATGGTTTGAAATTGAAGGAAGTCCCAAGAAGCCTCCCATCCCTTTCAAATTCAATGCAACCTAGTTATCAGACGATAACTTTCAGAAAACAATGAAAGAAAACTATATTGGATTTGACCATAGCACTGGCCTATCAACAACCATTAATTTTCTGGCTAATCTAAATATAATAAAGCAAATGGTGATCCCCTAGGCTCATAAAAAGCGGGCCAGAGAGGAACAAGAACTAAGCCAAATTGAGGCGCAACTTGATCATTTATCTCAATCTACGGATGGGGGGTTTATCACATTGGAGGCCAAAGCAAACCTTAAAGAATTGGAGAGTCGTCTAAGAAAATTAGGTAGGAAAGAATCTAACACTATCTTGAAGCTCAAGGGACATGGGGAAATTTCTGTCTCCTCATTTGAAGGGCTAGCCGAGATGGGGAAAAAACATTTCCAATATCTTTTCAAGGTGGATCGGAATACCAATATTGAAGACATTATAAGGCTGACTCTTTTTTTTCCTAGATTTGTTGAGGAGGAAGAAAACAAGTATTTTTTCCAAATTTAATGAAGAAGAACTCAAATAAATGCTTCACATCCTGCAAAAAGATAAAAGTCCAGGTCCGGACAAGTGGATTGTAGAATTCTATTTGGTGTTCTTTGAGCTCCTAGCAGTTGACCTTCTGAAAATAGTTGAAGAATCCATAAGGAATGGGAGAATTCATGCACCTATAATTCAACCGTTATTTCTCTCATCCCCAAATTGGATAAGATACAAAATTTTGATGACTTCGGGCCTATCTCCCTTTGTAACTGTCTCTACAAAATTGTGGCCAAAATCATCACTTGAAGGCTAAAGCCCATTCTCTCGGGCTCTGTTTCTCAAGATAAATTTTGTTTCCTTGAAGGCCATGAGATTCATGAAGCGATTAGTGTGGCTCAAGAAGGCCTCCATAGTCTAAATACCTCTAGATCTCGGGGGCTATCCTGAAAATCGACATATCCAAAGCCTTTGATCGGGTCAATTGATCTTATCTTGGGCTCCTTCTTACTCACCTAGGGTTGGAAGTTACCTTTAGAAAATGGTTGATGGCATGTGTACAACATGGGTCTCCTTTGAAATTATGATTAATGGAGTTGCCTCCCCTTTCTTTTAGTCTGAGTGTGGCCTAAGACAAGGATTCCCTCTTTCTCCTCTTCTTTTTATGTTGGTCACAGAGGGTCCTAGTCGTGCTCTTGCATAGGCAATCAACTCAAGGTATTTCCAAGGAATTTCAGTTTCCCCCTTCCATAGAATTACACATCTTCTCTTTGTGGATGATGTGTTCATTTTTTGCAGTAGGCGACTAAGAGATGTGAAAAAACTTGCACAAATCATCAGTTTGTTTCAAATGACCACTGGTATGACTATTAATGCTCAGAAATCCACCATCTCCTTTTCTGGCTTGGAAGTTGAGTTTGTTGATTTATATCTATCCCTCTTTCCTTTCTCGACTCTCAAATTCAAAGAAGGAATCAAATATCCAGGCTTTCATCTAAAACCAAATGATTATCAAAAGGTTGACTTGCACTAGCTATTGGCAAAACTCAAAAAATGACTTAAGGTTGGATCTTTAGGTGGTTGTCAAGTCCAGGGAGACTTACATTGGCCAAATCATTTTTCAAAGCTATCCCTGTCTAATGAATGTCCCCGTCCTAGATTCCAAAATGGATTCTCGAAAAGGCCAGAAGGATTCGTTTCCATTTTATCTAGTCTGGCCCTCATGATAAGTTCACTCCCACCTGGGCTAAGTGGGATCATCTTGACCATCCAAAATCCCTAAGAGGTTGGGGATTGAAAAAAATATTTTTCTTCTCAAAAGCACTTGCAAGAAAAGTAGGATGGAGACTTCCTTCATCTATCAACCTTTGGGCCACAGTTGAGGAGGAAAAATATATACGCCCAGATTCCATTGACGACTAGATTCGAAAACCAATAAAATCCAAACCAAATTGCTCCATTATATGGAAGGAGGTTATCTCCTCCTTCTCGATGATCGATGATTGTTTAGCCTGGAAAGTGGGAAATGGTAATCATGTTCAAATAGGGGTAGATCCCTGGTTGGGAAGTGGAAATACTCATATTATTCCTAATGTTTTAATTGAAAGACTCCACACACCGAATATTCACTTCTTATCCCAAGTAGCGGATCCATCCTCCTCCTCTCTTTGGTAGAAAGGATGGATGAGACCAGAACCATTGGGATTGGACGATAATCTCTCCCTCTCATGGTACAATTAGATTTCTTCACTCCAATCGAGCTATATTAGGATTACCGAGAGAGAAGATGAACTGGTGTGGCAGAAGGCTCATGGGGTATATACCCCAAAAATGGGTTACATTTCCTTAAATATTGAACTCATGAAAAGGGAACCATGTTGGTGGTGGTGTGGCCTGTGGAAGTAGAAATATCCTCTGAAATAAAATATTTTCATGTGGTGTGCCATCTACAACAAAATTCCAACTTGGGAAAACATGAGGAAATATTGCATTGTCGGTCCTAGTTGGTGCCCTCTTTGTAAAGGAGATAATCAATCCAACACACATCTTTTCTTATTTTCCTCCTTCTTCAGGCAAGTGTGGCTTGAATTATCATCCCTTCTAAATTAGGTGGTAGTTTGGGATGGGATCACCATAGAGTTGGCTTGGAAATCTTGGGTTTAGAATCATGTCTACAAAAGTTTTAAAGATATTCCTCTCATTGTATGTTTGGGTATCTGGCTAGCCCAAAAAAAATTCATCTTCCAAGACTCGCCCTCCCTTCCAGATAGAATAGTTTCTTAGGGACTCTCGATTCTCTCCCATTTCCCTCAGTAAAAAGACCCTCCCGCCATCTACATTTCTCATCCTAAACACATCAACCACTCTAGGCTCTGGGCCTACTTTGATGGCACCTCTCAGAATGAAAATCAACAATGTGGTGGGGGTCTTGTATTGTTCCTCTTAGCAGATCACTCAATGGGACTAGGGTCGACCACCAACAACTTTGCCAAACTCATGGCTTTAAAACTTTTTCTTCAATTTGTCGGGGAAAAGTGGGTCTAATTCATTCAATTGTTTGGAGATTCCATGAATGTTATTAATTAGTCTCAGAAATATCAAATTTGTCATAATATATTTTTGATGCCTATTTTGGAGGAGATATTTAGGTTTCTGGACTCATTTGATTCTTCTTCACTCAAACATGTCTACAGGGAATGAAACCAATTAGCAGACACTTTATCAAAAGTAGGGATTTATATTCCCTTTAGTGAATGGCACATCACTGAAGCAGTGGGGGAAGAGTTTTTTGAGTACTACCACAAGCCCTTCATAGAGGTTATGGCTTTACCATAACAATAGTAGGTTGATTCATAAACTCTATCATCATCACTTTCATTCTCTGATAATTTTTTTTATATCAGTATGATGTTCAATCATGTTCCCTAATTTTGTTTTCAAATTTCGCTCAATAGGTTCCCTATCGACAAGTTTTTGGATGTTGTTTATATTTCAAGAAAGTTTATAGCTCTTGTATTCTCTCATTTGTCCTCCGTGAGACTAAGGGACTTCTTATGATGTGTTCCCTCTTTTGGTGGCAACCTTGATCATTGATTTCCATAGATGATCAAGGTTACCGCCAAACGAAGGAACACATCATAAGAAATCCGTTAGTCTCACGGAAGACAAATGAAAGAATAAAATGAATGTGCTTAAAAGAACCTACAAAATGTGATTTTGTCTCTTCGAATGAGGACAATTATGTTTTCTTTTCAGTGGAAAAAATAATCATATATATATATATATATATATATATATACACGCACTTTCCAAATTATATACTTTCCAAATTATATAAAAAAAGATAAATTTTAGTAATATAAAGAAATAAAAAGTTATAAATAAATATAAATGTTGATATTTTTTACTGTAAATTCTTATGTCGATGTACCGTCCAAGTGCATGGCTCTTTGTTCAAGATGAAAAATTTACTCTTACACTCTCCTTGAGGGTTTTGCGAATTAATGTAGGTCCTAAGTAAATGCAATTTATGTTGTTATTATGGTTCTTGTATCGGATCCGTTCTTCACCTTCGTTTATTTTAGTTCGCCCTAGTGGTTTGCATTCAATACTCCTTGGTGAGTTGCTTTCCTATCTCCTTCGGTTTGTAGGCTTTCTCCCCACTTCTTCTGCTTCACACCTAGCATGGACTTCATTAGGATTTCCTCCTTGTTCCATCCACTCCCACCATGCACTATGCCTCATGAATGAGTTAAACCTCGTCAGGGCTCAAGGTACTCTCACAATCCTCTTATTCATCTCTTAGCTTCCCCCTCTTCCAGTCTTTTTGTTTCCCTAGCCAACCAGCAAGAGGAAGAGGCATGGGGATTCGCCATAGTCGAAGAGGAAGTTCCACCAGAACAACCTTAGGAAAACATGGAAATCCCTGATTCGCCTCCAGAACCACATCCCAAATCTATTATTTTGATCCCTTAGGCTTGTGGTCATGTTATAGAAAGAAATTCAATGATTCCAATGAGAAAATCCAGTGGAACTCAAGTAGAGAATTCCCTAGGACAGTTCTCCATTGAACATCTTCAGTTAATCTTTGAGCTTCGCTTATAGATGGCATAACATTAATATCGCCAAGAGACGATGGACCCAAAATTGGTAGCTATCCTAGAATCGTTATTCGGACAACAAACTTCTCAACATTGTCTAGTCTACTCTCATAGTTGTGTGTGTGATCCTGTCGTACTGGTTCCTCCTTGTGATGCTGGCAACAACAGTGAGTTTGGTCTAATAATTTGGCAATCTAGTTATAGTTTTGGTTACTCCTTTATTTCCAGTTTATGTAGTCTTCAGGTTAACTTTCAACCTAGAACAACAATGTAGTCTTTATGGCACTCTTGGAGAGTTTGATTATGGAAATTTTAAGTTTTGGGGGGTCCTCGTGAGTCCTCGGTGATATGTATTTTAAATTTTTTTATATAAGGAAATATTTAAAATATAATTATTATTGTTTTATTATTATTATTATTATAACAATATGTTAAAAAAACAAATAATAAAACTAAAGTTTCCTTAATTAATAAATAAAGTTAAAAATAATAACAATGATAAAAAAATAAAATGAAATATTAAATAAAATTACTTAATTAAAACAACAACAATAATAATAAAATAAAAAATGAAATGAAATAATAAAAAAAATTACACCTTAAATAATTAGATTAATCTAATTATTCTACTCTTGATTTATATATAATCAAAACCAATTAAATGATAATAAAAAATAAAATAATTAAACACTAAGATATTTTACACTCTTTTTTATGTAAATAAGTAAGAATAGAAAATTATAAATTTAGAATAAAATCTTTATTATCAAAAATAAATAATTATAAATAAATATAAACGTTAATATTTAATATTTGAATTTTTTTTTTAAATGATATATACTTTACTACAATATTCTATATTCTCAATACAATATTCTATATTCTCAATCGCTTTTATGTAAGTAGAAATGGAAAATTTTATGTAAAAATATATAATATAAACATTTTAAATATTATATACTTTACTGCAATATTCTAAATTCTCAATCTCTTTTATGTAAGTTAGAAATGGAAAATTTTATATAATATAAACATTTTAAATAATTTTATTTTTTTTATTTATTAATATAATTTAAATTAAATAATTTTAATATTATTAACTATAATATATTAATAAATGAATTATAATGTTTTAATTAATTTGTACGTAGCGTTGATACGTAGAATATGATTGATCGACCCTATTGTTGATTCCAAAATGATATATCAATATAAATCATTGTTCGCACTAAATCTTGAAAACTCTACTCCTTTTTTCACAAAGAAAAAAGGGCTTATATTGAGAAAATATAAATAGTTCTTTTACACATAATTCTTATTAGTAGTTAGTAGTTACAGTACTTCTTAGCATATGCCAAATAAACAAAAAGCTGTTATTTACAATAAAAACATAACGAAATTGCCCCCTGTCATTGTAAAAACAACATTCCAAAAAAAACACAGTACTTACTATACATTGCATCCAACCAAATGCCATTGATTGTTACAGTGTATAAACTTTTTTTTTAAAACAACATCCCATATCCACTAAGTGTTTGTTTCTAATCTTTCAAAAGTGTCCTTATGTCCATCCAAAACCTTTGCAAAAAAGATACCATCATCTACCAAACAAAGAGCATCCTTTGACATCAACAACCTGATTATATTCTCTACAAATATGTTTGGCTTCAATCTGATGAAAACTCCTGCTCAAAAGTTACCACCATTAACATACCAATGAAAAACAATCCTCGAGTCTCCTACCATATATATTCTTGTGATATTTTTATAATTTGCAAAAAACAACAAACACCATAAAGCAAGGAGCTCTCCCCTAGTATTTATCCCCCTACCACAATGAATTTTTAATCTGAAACTACCGAACACTAGGCACTTTAAAATGGCACCTGCCCCAAAATTTAATCCTTTATCTTGTGAAGCACCATCAAAGAACCCTACAGCCAAGTTTGGCCTGTCTATTCTTCTAGTATTTCTACCATGTGTAACATTTAAAGCACCCAAATCCTGTAGGATACACCTTAAAAATCTAACCAAGTTTTAAGGGAAAATCTTCAAAAATGACAAAATTTCTATGTTTCCACACCTCCCAACATATGAAAAAAGGATTTTCATTCCCAAAATCCTTCTTTTCAAACCATTTTTGAAAATAATTTGCCACCTAGATTCCTTCCCAAGAACAAACTATTTTTAATTCCTTTCAGATTAACTGCTAGACATCGTTAATGAAGTTGCAATCCACAAACATGTGTAGTGTTGTCTCCTCACTACTCCCACACAGGGCACATCTTTTTGGTCCATTAAAGCCTCTTTTTTTCAAGTTTTCCCAAGTAAGAGTTCTCTGCTCCATCAATAACCAAACAAACAATTTAACTTTTAAGGGAAGTTATCAGTTGCACAAATCACTATACCAAAAGCAGGGATCAACATCCCATAACTCCACCATTTGAAATTTATAGGCCAGTTTTGCATTTACCTGACCCCTTTTTGTGTCCCAAGACCATAAGAGTGTATCCTTATTGTTGTTTAATACAATGCCCGAACCATCTAGTCCCTTAACATATTTATTCCATTCTTCTCTTTTATCACCTACCATCCCCAATGCCTCAACCTTTTTCCACCTAGTGTCACTTATATCCTACCCCTCACTATACCCAGCTTGTGCTAGGAATTCAATCCCTTGAGCCTTCAAATTCAAGATCATATTCTTAGACAGTTTGAAGAAAATATGTGAACGCACCAAAGGATCCAAACCAATTCTAATAGCCCTCCCACTCCCATGCTTCCAAACTAACCAATATTTTATAATAGATGAAGAAGTAGTAAGTGCTCTCCAGAAATTTGAAGAACTTGACCAAAACAACCTCCCTTGCTTGAACCACTCCTCCACTGATTTCTTCTTAATATATTTCTTTAACATCACTTCATGCCAAATCCCTAGAAACATAAGAGAATGCCATAGGCTTTTTTCTGCCAAGGATTTCCCAAAAGAATAAATATTTTTTAACCCCCAACCACCATTCTTTTTTGGCTTTGCTATCTTTTTACATCTTGCCAGATGCATCCCTTCAATAAAAAATTTCCCAGACCATAAGAAACTGAACATCCTCTTTCTAATTATGTTCAATACACTCTTTGGGATATTTTCCAAGGAAATCCAATAAACAAAAATAATTTCAAGGACAACATTTACCAATATCACCCTACCCCCTAAAGACAACCATCTATGGCTCCAACTCATAATTCTTTTATCAAATTTTTTCTCGAGCCAGCTCCAATCCAAATTAGAATAGCAATTTGGTTTTAAGAAAAACCTCAAATAATTAAATCCTTCTCCAACTGGTTTAATATCATAGGGCAAGATCACTTTAATCAAAACCAGCTCATCTTCTTCCCATCCAACTTCTAAAAAAACTAACTTCTGAGTGCTAAAATCCATTCTCGTCGCTTTGCAAAAAAGATCCAATACCTCGTTTAATACTTCCCATTCAACTAAGAGACCTTTCCCAAATAGAATAACATCATCCACAAACATCAGGTGTGTAACGTATAATCCTCTAGCCACAAGAATACCCTCAATGTGCTTTTCCTTTACCTGTGCCTCAAATAGATCTTCTTAAACCTTCAATGATAAGAAGAAATAATAAAGGGGATAAATGACACCCTTGTCTTAATCCCCTTGAACTCTTCAAGAGCCTAGAAGGATTTCCATTTATCAGAACAACAAAATTTGCAGAGGAAACACAACCTAATATCTAGTCAATAACTTCTAAACTAATACCAATCTGTAATAAAATTAGCCTTAAAAAGGCCCAGTCTACTTTGTCATAACCCTTTATCAGATCCAGTTTAAGTACAAAAGATTTTAAGTTTTTAAACTTTATACTATGGAGCACCTCCAACATCAATAATTTGTCTACCTTCAAGAAAACTGAACTTCTCCTTTGAGATTCCAACAGAAAGAGCAGTTTTTATCCTAGTCGCAATGATTTTAGTAATGATCTTGTAAGCCAGGTTACATGATGCAATTGTTCTAAAACCGCCAAAAGAATCTGGCTTATCAAACTTCAGGATGAGTGCAATGAAGGTAGCATTTAAAGCACCAGTAACTCTTCCTTGTATTCTGGACTCTTCCACCATGTCAAGTAACTCAGTTCCCAACAAGTAAAAACAATATAGAAAAAATTCAACAGTCCATCCATCTGGCCCTGGACTCTTTGACACCTTAAAACCGTTGAGGGTTTTCAACAATTCTTCTAGAGTAACAGGTTCAGCCAATCTAACACCGTCTTCCTCTTAGAACATTCTCGGGTAGTTTCTTAAGATATCCAATTGGTCTGTAATAGAAATATCATTTGGTGCCTTAAACAAAGTTTGTAAATAGTCCACAGCCTCGTTGTGTAAATCAAGAGTATTAAGTATTACTGTACCATCCTCCTTGGTAATATCCCAAATGGAATTAACCTTCTTCCTAACACTAGCATAAGCATGAAAGAACTTAGTGTTCTGATCACCCACAACCAACCAATTAATTCTACTCTTATGTCGCCAGGTTTTCTCCTCCTATCTTAAAAGTAGCAATATCCTTTTCGATTTTTACATAACCAACACCTTTTCCTCCTCCAGCACAAAACCCCTCGGGGACTCAAAATATAAAGATTCCAATTCAAATTCTAGTTGTACCAGTTCTTCCTTATCTTCCACCTTTTTCTTCCTTTCCCAAAAAATCACTAACCTCTTTAAAAGATTAATCTTTTTAGCTATAGAATCCATCGGATTTAAGACCTATGTTCCCAATAACCCATTCCAACTGGATCTAACAAGAACCACAAACTCAGGATCATCAAGCCAGACCGAATTGAACCTAAAAGGATACTTTACCTGGTCTTTTACTGCTTCCATATGAAGGATCACTGGCATGTGATCTAAGATATTTACATTACACACCTAAGATCCTTAATTCATCTTTGAATCCACAAGCTTCTCATCAATAAAAAACCTATCCAGTCTTTTAGCTATGTAATCTCGACCCCTTCTCCCATTCCTCCAAGTAGGGAGCAACCTAACCGACGCCACAATCACCATCCCCCTTCTTGAAACAATTGGGAAAAATATAATTGTAGTGGATCCACTCTGGCGTTATCCCCCCACACTTCCCTACATGACATAGTCAAATTTAGGTCCCCTCCCATAACAAGATTTGAATCATTGAAGAGCCCTTCCTCTTTCATTGTCTCCCAAAAATCATGTCTCTCTGAATAGGGACCATAACAATTGAGCAACTTCATGCTTTGATTAAGATCTTTCACTGGACCTTCTAATAATATTACTGCAACAATCACATAAGCTTTGAAATTAGCTTTATGCGGATTCCATGTTGTAAGTAACCCACCAGAAAGTCCACAAGAGTCCACCCCAAAAAAGAACCATTTTCGGAGTAGTTTAACAAACAACCTCTCACTTTCTCTATACTAACCATAGTTTCCTGAATAGAAAGAACATCTTAATTTACCACCTCTACAAATCTTTTGAGGGCCAAAAAAATTTTAGAGCCCCCCACACCCCTAACATTGAGGGTTTCCACTATAATTTTTTAACCCTCGCTAGGGCTTTCTGAGATCTAAGCGCCCTCAGAACTTCCTGTACCCCACCACTAGCAACCTCTAACACCTCATGCTCCTTGACTAACTTCCTCACACTACGAGTTTTTAATGGGGAAAACTCTTTTTCTAGTCCACCTATAACAACTCCTTTAATCAGAGAATTATCGATTATCGATCCCCTTCCCCCTTCCTTATTAGAAGAATCCACCCTCCCTGACCTTTCAATAGGTTTTTTCACTAGTGCACCCCCATCAAAGACCTGCAAGGGTGTCCAAGAGAGGACATCCTGATACGATGGGAGGAAACAAAAAATAGACTCCTCCACCTCCGAAAATCCCATATTAGGTTCTCGACCCCCATCAGAAATAGTGGCCAATGTTGAAGCCCCTCCCAAGTCACATCCTGCACCTTGCAAATCAACCTGAAAAGGCTCAACTAATGCGCCATCATCCTTAGGCTCTATAATGTTGCACCCCGCAAACACCCTATCTACATTAAAAGACCTCCTCCCCTCGGAGACCAAAATGGCCCCCAGATCATCCCTCTCTCCAATAGATCACCCCCTTGCATCCTGTCCATCTTCCACCCACTCCTGTGGCCGCTCCTCCCTATCCTCCATAGGCCCGTTCAATATCGAAGGCGAGGACCCGACGCCCACGGACTGGGTTTCCCCTTCCACCAATCTCTCCCTCACATCAACCACCTCCTTCCTCCTCGTAGACACATGAACTTCCCCAATAAATCACCCCCCTCCCACCCATTTTGCACCCATCTCTACCTCACCTATCACCTCCTGAGAACCCATCATAGTCGTCTCCCTCCAACAGTTCTCTCCAACCACTCTAACGCACTCAACCACCCCTTCTTTCTCAATAACAGGCTTATACACAACATTTTTTAAAACTAGAGCATTACTCCCACCCTCGACAAAATCCGAAGACGAATTTAAACATGATTTCAGAACGATGAGCTTACCCGTGTCCAAATCAGATTCTATTGGTGGTGTAGGCACAAAATCTCACCACACAACATCTATTTTGGTCTTCCACATAGCCTTTGGTTTCGCTACGACAGTTCTGGACCCTGATATAACCGTAGAAGCTCTTAGGCATTGATGACAGAGATGACCAGTCCCTTTGTAGATATCACATCTAAAGGGGACCCCCAGATAGTCGAGATGCTGATGATAGATAACTCCACACCAATCAATCTCAAATTCAACAGGAAGCCCATCTGTCATGTCCATTTCCATAAGTATCTTTCCCATTCGTCTGTCAGATCCTGCCACCATCCTCGGATCCACATGCATAAAATTTCCCAACGAATCCTCGATCGCTCTAAAATCCGCCACATTCCAAAACACTAATGGGCAACCTGACAGAAGCACCCACAAATGCCTAAAGCGAATTTGTTCCTTTATCGGGTTAATTGTTGTATGCCACCACTTCAACATCAAGCTACCCGTCCTCACTACCCACTTCTACTACAAAATCATCTCTCCATCCCCCCCATCTTTGAATAAGAAACAATACCACCCTTTAATGAGCACAATTAATTTTGGAACATAGCCTAAAATTGGGCTCCAGTTCTCCTCCATCCACATAGAGATATTCCTAGCACCCAGAGCTCTGTATCAAAACCTCCCTACTAGGCCCCTCTCCGTTAAACTAGCAGTAGCCTCCATTCCAATGTCGTGACCAAGGGTGACCTTCCCCTTCCCCTTCCTTACCTTCCACGCTCGCCACTCCGACCGCCTAGAAACCTCCCCCACACTTCTTTTTAGGAGACCTTCTACCTGCACAACTTCCACCACATAATCCGCAGAGGGATCACCGCATGCACCATGGCACCTTTCAAAACCTGTGCATGACTTTCTCCTCGCAGCTACGTCCCCCTGACCCCCTCCTATCGATCCACCACCATATTTATTTACCTCAACATTCCGATCTGGAAGGGTCGACGACCCCAATACCTCTGCCTCAAAAATTTGGCAACCTCTTGCCGCCTTCTCCTCTGGAGTCTCCTTCCATCCAACAAATGTGGAATGAACCTTCGAATAGGCAGTAATCCCGCTCCCCCTTCCCGAATACTGAGTACTATTATCACCGTTTATCACAATATAGCTCAACACCTTCGCCCCGCACATATCTTTGACACCTGTACCCGTATCAACCCTAACCTCCATCATAACCGTCCCTTTCAAATCTCTACCACCCATCCCTAATAACTTTTTCCGGTACATTATTAATTCCTCCCTATACACATCATCATATTTGTATAGGCTCTATTGACTCCACCATGGATCATCCAGATTCTGAACATCTGTCGCCATTTGACCTTAGCAGAAACTCACTTTGTCAATAAAGTACTAGCTCGTTCCCTACCCCATAGCTCCAATTTGCCTTCTAAATGAACCAACTCGTCCCCTCCTACCACTCTAATCTCGACAATTTGTCCCCACCCAAGGCCTCCAACCCGAACTAGCTTCCCCTGGAACTCGAACCAGACTCCTTGCCATCCTTAGAGTTTCAGTCCTGATGCCTTATCAATAGTGTGTTTGATACTTCAAAAATAAATCATATCATGTGACACTATTCAATAGTTTCAAACCCTTAAGTATATTTAGGTCTTTTTCCTCCATGGGTGGGAGAAGGGGCAAATTCATGGTCATCAATAACTTACTTTATTAAGTAACATTAAATAATGCAAATCCAATTAACATATAATACAAATAAATGTGCAGTTATAAATATATATTATTAGTTATGAATTATTAGTTTAAAATTCACCATATATTTTAGTAAAGAAAGAAACAATGGTATATATAACTAAAATAACTCATCTCACCTTTATAAATATAAGCTAAAAACATAATTTTAATCACTAATAAATTTAATAAAAATATAATTTAAAAATATATTTAGTCATTAATAAATTTAATAATATCAATTATGATAAAACTTGAAAAATATAAATTAAAAAATATATTAAGTCATTAATAAATTTAATAATATCAAATAAAATTTATGATAAAACATGGAAATGAAACTTAGAGTCACTGTAATTAATTATTGCATAGAGTATTTTTCTTTATATTTTCTCAAAAGACTGAAATGATGCTATGTACAGCTATGTCCAACTCATTATTACATAATTTATATTTTTTTTTATATTTTTTCAAAAGACAACTGAAATGATGCTATGTACAGCTATGTCCAACTCATTATTACATAAAATATTTTTTTTTTTTATATTTTTTCAAAAGACTGAAATGATGCTATGTACAACTATCTCCAACTTAAATAACTTGACTTTAAAAATATCAAATAAATTTATATTTATTTAAATTTAAATAGCTTGACTTTAAAAATATCAAATAAATTTATATTTATTTACAATTAGAATTTATAATAAAATGATTTAAAATATTCAAATGAGCATAGAATAATATAAACTTAGAATAATTTATTATTGCAAAGATATTATTAAGAATATTATTTCTTACGGTTATGGTAAATGAGTGTAGTAAATTTAGATCGAGTAGTATAATTTATTATTACAAAGATAATGTCAAGAATAATATTATTTCATATAGTTGTGATAATTTTTTTTGGTAAATTTTGTGTGTCTACAATGTTAGACAAGGAAACCGTAAACAAAAGAAAAAAAAAAAACTGGCCACCGCGGTCTTCAAAACTCATAGCATATCTAAGACCCAACGGTTGTAGTTCAAAGCACCCCGTGAATGTTGTCCCTTCAATCCTCCCAAGAACCCGAGAAAAATTATATTGATATTATTATCATCCATTATTATTAACAATCTTCTTTTAAAATATTAATAATTCTGGATTAGTTTTCAAATTTTTCCTTCTTCATAAAAAATTAATACATATTTAATAAATTAAATTAATTTGAATAATGTTATTACGTCAAATAGCAATATTCAGGAAGTAAAAAATATCGTTCATAGGGTTATCCGTCAAACGTTTCCGCCTGGTCAAACTCCAATCACATCTTTCCTCCTGGTTGTTCACTGATAATTCTACGAAATAAAATAGAATAAAGTAAATTAAAACGTTGATAATTATTTTTTCCCTGAATTTTAATTAAATAATAAAAAATTGCATAAATCTATATTTTCAGTGAATTTTAGTTACATAACTTTTCTTTTTTCCTAATTTTGAGTCATTTATATAAATTTTGATTATAAAACTTTCTCCTAGAATTTAAAAGTATTAAGTATTTGTATAGTTAATCACAATTTTTTCAGATAATTATTATAATTTTATCTAACTATTAAAAACTTTTAACTTTAAAACTTTGACTCCTTAAAATTATAAACCAATTTAAAATAAACAAATTCACTAAAAAGAATATTAAATTTATTAAATATTTTAATAAAAATACTTTGTTATATCCTATCCAATATAACCACTAAACTAATTTAAAATAAATAAATTCACTAAAAACATCAAATTTATTAAATCATTTTAATAAAAATACTTATTATATCTTATCCAATGTAACAACTGTTTTGTCATAATTTAAGGTTAGATCTTAGAGTTAACAAGGGGGGTTTCACCAACTTACATTCTTGCGGATCTAATGTAAAAATCTGTTTGTCATAATCTAAGCTTTGCTGCAAGGATTTACAAGTGGGCGTTTTCTACCCGTCTCCAAGTTACATTCTCGCAAACGTTTAAGAGTGCAATTTTATTAATTTCTATCAAAATATATAAAAAATAATTGTCTTTGTAATTAAAATTAAATTTTATATTTTCACAAAAATATAAGAATATGCTGTCTGCATTTGTTGATAGTAGTCAGTGATAACTGTCCCTACTGTTAGTAGGGAGTTGACTACTGTTACTGTAACAAAAAAACATCACCTTAAAAGGACAAAATCCCTAACAAAAACCAGTCCAAACCCTAACAAACAAAAAAACCCTAACAAAAACCAATCCAAACCCTAACAAACAAAAAACATAACAAAAACCAATCCAAACCCTAACAAAAATGAGTGCAAAAAATACCGTTGCGCTTTTCTGAAATTAGTCGTAGCTGGTTTTCACGGCCATGCAGCGAACACGACAATGTGAGGAGCAATTGCAGGGCAACTCTCCTTTGGCAGATGTGGAATGGACTAGCAACAACCAAGAAACCCTTATTCCTGCCAGCCCAAGCAGAGTTGCACCGCAAATGGCCACCACAGTAACCACACAAACTAATCAAAACTGCATCGTTGTCCCAGTCCCCGTTTCCCACAGAAAGAGAGATTTCACGAATTTAAGTAGTTTGACATAGCGAATATCCTTCACATGATACAGCATATACCTTAAGAGTTCTGCGACCATTACTCTAATAAAGACACAGAGATGAGCGAAGGAGGAATCTGCCACAATAATGCTGTACCGGATCTTCCCTCCGAAGCGACTCTCGGCATCTTCATGTCTTTTCAACAGCTGTTTCCGTCTTGTGCCATATCATGCTGACGTTCAGAATACATACATGCACCAATCAACAATCGAATTAAGAAATATATCTTCGCTTGTCGTGTCAAACGTCTTCAAATATCTGATGCTCAGTCTGCAGGAGTAGAATGTTGATAAGGTAAAACAGTGAAAGCAACTATAGCTATTTTGTCTGCTGGCATATTCAAAGTAAAAGGAAGGGATATTCCGTTTGTTCAGAAGGTATTTTAATTAATGTTAAAAATAAAGGCACATGGAACGTCTCTTGCTTAATCGAAAATAGACGCCTGACTTACTATTAGTGCATCATCTCTCAGTAACGCCATGGTTAGCCACTCATAGAACCAACGATGGATTGGAGTGTTTCCACTGTCCTACCAATTTAAGGGAGGCGCTATACCGGCCTAACTTGTCTAGTGTGCGCTGAAGAAGGTGGTGAACATGAATGAAGTGAGTGACAAGTTTTGTACTTGTCCTCTCTCTTAGTTATCTCTTAGTTATAACTGTAACCTCAATAGTATGTGACTGTGTACATTGTCAGTTGTTCTGGCTAGTTGTATCGGTCGTTAGGATTTTTTGTTTTCTTGTTTTGTTTCTTATTCAGTTGTAATGTTTCTCACCTATAAGGTTCATCTTTTCATCTAATACCAGTGTGCTCTACACATTCTTGTTCCCAATTCGTCTTCTCTATATTATCTTCTTTGCTTCTTATTTTGTCATGGTATCAGAGATTAGGATGTAAGCCTCTTCACACTGTCTCGAGAGCAACCCGATCTCAAGAGGAAGAGTGAAAAGAATATATTGTCTTGCAAACAAGAGCGCAGGGGGTAAGACTCTTCACAGAGCTTCGAGAACAGTCCGCTCAAAAGAATGCCGGAGGCAACACAACACTCCAGCGCTTGGAAGCATACATTCAGATGTAGATTCAGAGGACGAAGCGATTAAAGAATCCATGAAATCCATTCTTCAAAAGGAAGACGCAAAAGTAGCGAGGAGGAAGACAAATCCCAGTCATAGGATCAAAGCACGAAGAATCGACAGACGTCGGATCCAGGTAAGGTGCACATAACTTAATCTTTTAAGTGTGCAAGAGAACAAAAGTCCTAAAGTAAATTGGGACCATCCATTGTCAAGAGGGATATGTGGCGAAAGATATGGAAATCCGGACCAGCAGCACTCCGAGAGTTTCCAAACGAGCTGGTCGCAAAATCACTGAAGTAGTAGGGTGCCAGAGCCAATCTGAACCGTCCGTCAAACAAGATGCGTGCCAATGGATCCTACACTTCGCAGAAAAGTCACTCCGAGAAAAATCAAGTGTAGAGGTAGCAAAACTCCTGATGTCACTAGAGCCGAAGCAGATCTGACCATCTAATCTTGAAAGGACAAGTGTCATCAGATCCTGCACCACAGAGAGAAAGAACTTCAGAGGCCTGGAGAATATGCAAACCATTGATCACATTGGACACGTGGAAGCCATCTCGTAGTTCGACGATCTGTGCAACAGTGATGGAAAGAACCTGGAAGGCCGAAGTCCCGAAGTGACTGTGGACCGTTGGATCTTGTACAAACGTGTCAACAGATCCAACACTTCAGAGGTCTGGAACACCAAACACTTCGGAAGAACGAAAGTATGTTGAGTCAAGATCTCCCTAAGTTCCGAAGATCCAGAGTAAATCCAAGCCATTGATTGCAAAGTACACGTGGCAGGAGATCTTGCGCTCCGAAGGAAATCCACCTCAGAGGAAACTCAAATGCATGAAGCGAGAACTCTCGAAGTCCCGAAGCTCGGAGTTCATCTGGATCATCCATCAATGAGGACATGTGGCATCAAATCTCTCACTTTGGAGGCTTATCACTCCAGAGGGTTTTGCGAAGAAAAGCATTGGAACGAAAACTGGCTAGAGTGTAATGTTCCTTACTTGGCTAGTCTAGGAAATGCTACTAATGTGTGTGTAGGATCAAAGGTTAACAACATATAAATGATCATACAAATAATAAATGCGACAAGGGACTGCAAAGTTTGTATTATGATATCTCTGTGGATTACAAACTGGTCGAATGCAGCTGAATAAATTGACAATACTCAACTAGATCAATCGACAAAGGATCTTAGCCGAAATACAAATAAGAAACTAAAAGATAATACCTGGAATATGGGAGCACCACAGAATCATTGAAGAATGATGGAAGACCTGGATGATCCTTCTGATGACTAGGGTGTGTCTTTCAACATCGAAATCAGCCAACTGGTGTCTTCCTCCTAGAATACACTAAACTATCTCTCCTGAGATGCACCTCTTCTCCTCAATGACAAGTCATAATATGCATAATACTGAATTAGGTCGTTGACCCTTCCTTTATAGCTTTCCAAAACCCTAAATCATGTTGAAACCCTAATTTACTATTGACTTCCAAAAACCTAAATCACTGATGAAACCCTAATTCATTGTTGACTTCTATTTTTAGCTCATAATGACTTAAAAGCACTTTTAACCCTTTTTAGCTCAATGTTACTTTCCAAATATAACACCTGTGACTCGAGTGACCTCTAGTAACCATGTTTAACCCTCTTTGGCCCTGGCTATAGTCTAACGAGGCGGTTTAGACCATTAAGCCTCCTCTCTGGAGCTCCTATTTGGAAAGGGACATTATAGTCCTCCCTTCCTGAAATTGCTTGTCCTCAAGCAATACTAGTCCAGGGTGTTGCAACACCTGCTCTCTCTCCCAAGTAACATCCTCTACTGAAAGTCCTCTCCATCTAATCAAACACTCTTTGATGACCTTGCTCCTCAGTTTCCGCTCCCGAACCTCCAAAACCTCCTCCAAAACTAACTCTAATTGTCCCTCCTCATCCAACGGGGGAAGCTCCTCTGATGTGCTAATGAATTGTCCCACTGCCTTTTTGAGGTAAGACACATGGAACACGTTATGAATCTTGGTCCCCTCTGGAAGCTCTAGCTCATAATAAACCTCGCCTACTCGGCGCATGATCCTATAAGGACCATAAAATCTAGGCTTGAGCTTATTAGCCCCACTCTTCTTCAGAGATGATTGTCTGTAGCGTTGGAGTCTCAAGAAAACCAAATCTCCAACCTCAAATTTGCGTTGTATCCTGTGCTTGTCTGCACTTATCTTCTGTCGATTTTGTGTCGTCTGCAGGTTCTCTTTCAACAACTTGAGAATCTCCTGACTCTCTATGATCCAATCCTTGGCCTTGGGAGCTCTGCTCTCCCTGAAGACCAAGTCTACCAAAGTGGGAGCATCATATCTGTACAACGCTCGGAAGGGTGTCATACCAATGGACATGTGGAAGGTGGTGTTGTAGCAATGTTCTCCTAAATGTAGCTACTTTACCGGCGTTCTCTGTTGTCCTCCTACATAGTTCCTCAAATACCCTTCAACCCACTTGTTGACAATCTCGTTCTACCCATCTGTCTGAGGGTGATAGCTGGTGCTAGGTGTCAACTTTGTCCCCACCAACCGAAAGAACTCTCTCCAAAATGTCCCTATGAACCGACTATCCTTATCACTAATGATGTTCTTCGGCAACCCATGAAGTCTGAATACCTCCATGAAGAAAATATTGACTACCTGAACTGCACTGTACTCTGTCAGTATGGCATAGAAGTGAGCAAACTTGGTCAATCTGTCGACCACTACATAGATACAGTCCTTACCCTGGACCTTGGGTAGACCTGTGATGAATTCCATATATGTACTCTCCCATTTATGCTCTGGAATGGGGAGTGGATGAGGTAACCCTGTTGGACGAGCATGCTCTGACTTGATCTACTGGCAAGTCACACACTCACTGACATGTCTCATAACGTCTTGTTTGAGGCCCTTCCATAAGAACCTCTCCCTGATTTGTCTGTAGGTTTTGAAAAACCCCTAATGGCCTGCTAGAGGTGAATCATGAACTGTGATGAGGATCTTCTTCTTAAGCCATGAATCTGGCACCAAGTAGACTCTATCCTTGTAAAATATGACATCGTCAATGACCATATATCGGTCATCCTGTATCTACCCATCCATCACCTTAGAAGCGAACGTTTTCTTGGAATATCCCACTAACAAGTGGGATTTCCAATCTGGTGAAATCTCCATCAAAGAACGTGACGTAGGTCTCCTCAATAGTGCATCGACCACAATGTTCTTATTCCCCTTGACATACTCTATGTCAAAGTCGAATGCCTATACCTTCATCACCCATTTCTATTGGCTCTCACTGAGGTCCTTCTACTCAAGGAAATACTTCAAACTATTGTGATCGGTCTTGACCACGAATTTGCTGCCCACTAAATATTGTCTGAACTTGGTCAAGGCATGCTTGATTGCCAAAATTTCCTTGTCATAAATGGAGTACAACCTCTCAGGTTGACTAAGCTTCTGGCTCTCGAATACAATGGGGTGTCCTCCTTGCATCAAAACTACACCGATCCCTTCGTCAGATGCATCACACTCTAGTACAAATGGCAAGGTGAAGTATGGTAGTGCCAACACTGGACAACTGCCCATGACTTCCTTCATGTGATCAAAGGCTTCCTGTGATTTCTCGGTCCATATGAAGGCCCCATGCTTGGTAAGATTTGCCAACGATGCTCCTAGCTGAAAAAACCCCCAGACGAATCGCCTATAATAGTTGCACAGCCCGAAGAAGCTCCTCAATTTTGTCACATTCATGGGTGTCGGTTAATCTAGAATGGCCTTGATCTTCTCTTGGTGCACTTGTACCCCCTGTGCATTGATGATGTGGCCTAAGTAAAGCAACTCTGTCATACCTAACTCGCACTTGGACTCTTTGGCATATAATGACTGTGCCTCCATGATGCTCAATACCTCATCTAGGTGCCTCATATGCTCTTGCCATGACTGGCTATAGATCAAGATGCCGTCAAAAAAAACCAAGATTGATTTCCTTAACTAATCCCTAAATATATGGTTCATGCAAGACTGGAATGTAGCGAGTGCATTGGTTAGCCCAAATGGCATAACCAGGAACTCGAAGTGTCCAAAATGACATCGAAATGTCGTCTTCTTTATGTCCTGCTCTCGGATGCTGATCTGATGATATCCAGAGTGTAGATCAATTTTTGAGAAGAAAACTGCCCCATGTAGTTCATCCATCAACTTGTCAATGTGTGGGATAGGGTATCAGTTCTTGATGGTTTTCTTGTTCAAGGCTCGATAATCAATGCACATCCTCATGGTGCCATCCTTCTTCAGAACTAAGACAACTGAAGAAGCAAATGGGCTTCTTCCTGGTTTGATGTGTCCCATTGCCAACAATTCCTTGATTGCCTTCTCTATCTCATCCTTGAACATCCTAGGATGATGATAGGGGGGGTGATCATAGGTTTGGCCCCCTCCTCCAACTCAATGGTGTTCTCAAACCCCCTGTCAACTGGTCTCCCTGGTGTAATTGCCTCAAAGATCTGCTGATGTCGTCCCAATAAATTCTTGATCTTTGTATGGTATTGTTGTCGACCTTCCAAATCCTTCTAAGTAGTGATCAAGAATTTTGTGGCATATGCTACCTCCCCATGTCTAAATATCCTCTCCATCCTCTTGGCTGAAACTGTCCTGGGTGCTCCTGTCGACATACCTCTTAGAACAACCTTCTTCCCACCCTAATCTCGTAATCCCATTTCCAAGGTTTGGTAGTTGGTAGTGATTTTTCCCAAGGTAATCATCCACTGAACTCCTAACACCACATCTATGTCTGATAGGTCAACCACATAAAATGTGTCTCTCACTGTGTAGTTGCCTAACTTCATCTCTATGTTTGTAATTCTGTCTAGACACTCCACTGTGTGGCCATCTGCTACTGCAACATCAAACCCCTCAAACTCCTCTGTTTGAAGTGATTGTCTCGATACTAGTGAAACATCGATGAAATTGTGGGTGGCCCCACCATCTATCAGGGAGATTTCCCATTTCCCCTAAATAATCCCTTTGATACAAAGGGTATCATACTTGGGAACACCAGAAAGGGTTGCTATGACACCTCCCTTTCCTGGTTTCCCCCTGTTAGCCTGTTCTGGCAGTTGTGGGACTACTGGAGGATGGGGTCCTCCTGGTGTTGGTGGTCTACGGGGAAGATGCTCCTTTGCTGGTGCTAACTCCTCCTATGAACTAGTGGATCCACTGTCTTTCTCCTTCTCCTCACTGTCCACGCTATCTGCTGCTATCTCAATATAATGAATCTCTCCCTTGCCCATGCACCTGTGGCCTGGGACCCAAGGATCTTTGCAACTGAAGCAAAGCTTCTTTCTCATAAGCTCTCACCTAGTCTCATCAACCAACTTCTCCTTGCCCTTCCATTCTCTCTAGAATGGATTCCTGTCTCGAACCCTCTGGGGCACAAATGGTTTGGAAAAAGTTTTAGTCTTTGCCACTGAGTCTACTAGATCTCGAGTGCGAAGGATGGAATCCTACAAAGTGGGAGGCCTGTATGCCTTCCCTCATCCTCTCAAATGCTCTGTGAGTCCTTCTGTGAATAGCATGATCAACCTAGGCTCTGATATATCTATCACTACCATGGCTACCCACTGAAACTTTGTGATGAACACCTCTGTTGTGCCAGTTTGTCTCAACTGGGCTAGATCCCTAAAGTGTATCTCGTGATCCTTCCTATCAAACCTGTTCATGAGCCTATCTATAAACTCTCTATAGGAGGTGATGCGACTATGACCCAATGTCACCAGTCCATGATACCACCACTCATATGCCTCACCCTCCAAGTGTAAGGTCGCGAAACTGATGGCTTCTATCTTGGTCATCTCGTTGCACTTGTAATATGTGTCTAGCTTCTGTACCCAAGCTCTGGCAGTGTATTTGGATGATCTGTTGAAAGAAGGGATGGTGAGTTTCCCAACTTTTCGGATGAAATCGAGGTTATGCCCCTGCTCCTGTTGTGGTCCTCCCCTCTGCGGCTCTCTGGGGCGGTTCCTGAGTCTGAGTCCACAGTACTCGACTAAGGTCATGTATTGATGGAATCCACAACCCAATGTTGCGTACTTCCTCCTATACTCTGCAATGTTGTCGGCATGAGTGGGTAGCCTCTGTGCTATTGGTGGTGGTGCTGCTAACAGGGGTGCCCTCTAGAAACTGGGAAACAAGGGTCTGGGAATCCTACTTGCAGAGGTGTATGTGCGAGAGGGTGACTGGGGTCTACTGCCTTCTCCCAAGTTCCCCTGTGCTGCATGTGGGGCTTGTGTATCTAGGGTGCCCACTCTAGCCAATATATCAACCACCTGTGCCAAGGACTGAGACATGGTCCATTGACTAGCTAACATATCATTGATAACCTACATGAAAGATGCCTCTGGATCTATGGGGGCCTTGCCACTGCCCTCTGGTCACTCATAATTGTCTCCTAGCATCCTCTTTGCCTTGTTCTCAACCTCATGCTCTGCCCTTCTCTCTGCTTCTCTGTGTGCCTCTTCCTCTTCCTCTGAGCTAGGAGAAAAAGGGGGAAAATCAGGCCTATGGATTCTTTCCTGATGCCTATTGTAAGTGACATATTCATCACCTACATGTTCATGACCCTCTGGGTCTTCTGCTGCACTCATTGTCTTTAGTCACAAGCTGGCAGAACTAAAGATTTGATACCACTATAATGTTCCTGACTTGGCTAGTCTAGGAAACACTGCTAATGTGTGTGTAGGATCAAAGGTTTACAACATATAAATGATCATACAAATAATAAATGCGACAAAGGACTACAAAGTTTGTATTATGATATATCTGTGGATTACAAAATGGTCGAATGCGGCTAAAGAAACTGGTAATACTCGACTAGATCAACAAACAAAGGATCTTAGCCAGAATACAAATAAGAAACTAAAAGATAATACCCAGAATATGGGAGCACTGCGGAATTAATGAAGAATGATGGAAGACCTGGATGATCCTCCCAGTGACTAGGGTTTGTCTTTCAACACCGAAATCAGCCAATTGTTGTCTTCCTCCTAGAATACTTTGAACTATCTCTCCTGAGATGCGCCTCTTCTCCTCAATGACAAGTCATAATCTGCATAATACTAAATTAGGTCGCTGACCCTTCCTTTATAGCTTTCCAAAACCCTAAATCATGCTAAAACCCTAATTCATTGTTGACTTCCAAAACCCTAAATCACCGTTGAAACCCTAATTCACTGTTGACTTCTATTTTTAGCTCATAATGACTTAAAAGTGATTTTAACCCTTTTTACCTCAATGTCACTTTCCGAATATAACACCTGTGACTGGAGTGACCTCTAGTAACCATGTTTACCCCTCCTTGGCCCTAGGTATAGTCTAACTGGGCGGTTTAGATCATTAAGCCTCCTCTCTTGAGCTCCTATTCGAAAAGGGACATTACAGAGAGCCCAAAGTAAATCTGAACCGTTGAAGCTTGAGGACATGTGTCGATGATCTGACACTCTGAAAAGTTAGAACTTCATAGGTTTGTGGTGTTTTGCATCTCGTAACTCCCAAAGTCTGGGATTCCGAAGTAAATCTCAGTCGTCCAATCAAGAGGACACATGGAGGCAGATCCCACACTCCATGAGTTCCCTAATTCACCACTCCGGAGGATTGTTAGTATTATGCATTGAGAAGGCTCGAAGCCTAAACTCCCAAAGTAATTGTGAGCCTTTGATCTCCGATCAACGAGGACCATTGATCTCCAATCAATGAGGAGCATTGATCTTTACAACAATTCGGCTATTCGGCCATTCAACTATTCGAAGTCCCAAAGCGCTTGGTTTTCATCCCCTGGTCACATGAGAAGCTGAAATTTATTTATTTTGTCACTCGAGTACACTCAGATAGCCTGATTCCACCATTAGAGGGGATACAGTCAATAAATAACAGAGCTCAGAGCTCCGAATCTATAGATCTTGTGCTCGGATAGTTAGATCCAACGAAATCAGAGCTAAAGAAGTGGTTTGCCCCACGTTTTTTGGCCTGAAGTCACGTAGAGAACTTTGTGAACCTATTTTTACACACACAAAATAGGAAGAGAACTTGTCTTTTTGCATCAAGCGATTTTAGAAGTAATTTTTTTTTTCATTCTGAATTATTTTTACAAAAATGGCCACCTCTAACCATTTAGGACCAACACAAGGGCCAATACTTCTTGGAAATAACTATGAGTTTTGGTCTCTCAAAATGAGATCCTTCTTACAAGAAAATCAATTCTAGGATCACGTGGATCATGGCTATATGGAACCAGATCCCGAAGTTCTCACCACCATGACTGATCAACAACAAAATGCATAGGCAGAACAGAGGAAAAAAAAGAACAAATCCAAGTTCTGGATTCAAAACTCTGTGGATGACTCAATTTTCTCCAAAATCACAGGCGTTGTTACTTCAAAACAGACCTGGGACATCCTACAAACATCTTACCAAGGAAATGACAGGGTCAAAATAGTCAAGCTGCAGACCTTGAGGACACATTTTGAGACTTTGAAAATGACGAAGTCTAAAACCGTGGACCAATTTATGACCAGAGTCATGGGAATTGTAAACCAGATCATATTGACTAGTGAAGACATCTAACTAGCATCTGAAAATGGACTTATTGACATATCCCCACTCAGTATCATTCCCACTTGGAGGAATATGAGGTTGGGCAAGGCCTGAGTGGAAAAACATCTTGATCGCTTTCTGGTTTCAGTTCCCTTTCAGATCTTCCTTTTTAGCTATGTCAATGGATTGGTAGTGGGGGGGAGTTATATAACTCCTCAGTATGGTTTGAAATTCAAGGAGGTCCCAAGAATCCTCCCAACTCTTTTAAATTCAATGAAACTTGTTTATTAGAGGACAACTTTCAGAAAATAGTGAAACAAAACTAGATTGGCTTTGACCATAGCACTGGCTTCTCAACAACCATTCATTTTGTGGCTAATATAAAGAGAATAAACCATATGGTGATCCCCTAGGCTCATGATAAGTGGGCCAGAGAGGAACAAAACCTAAGACAAATTGAGGCACAACTTGATCATTTATCTCAGTATGTGGATGGGGGGTTTATCACATTGGAGGCTAAAGCAGACCATAAAGCGTTGGAGAGTCGTTGAAGGAAATTGTTAGATGATATTGAAGTTGAATGGCGTCTGAAGAGAAGATCCATTTGGTTGAATAAACGGGAAGAAAAAAGTAAATTCTTTTACGCATATGCAAAAGGTAGGAAATAATCTAACACTATCTGGAATATCAAGGGACATGGGGACATTTATGTCTCCTCATTCGAAGGGCTAGCCTAGATGGGGAAAAACCATTTCCAATCTCTTTTCAAGGTGGATCGGAATACCAATATTGCAGACATTATAAGGATGACTCTTTTTTTTCCTAGATTTGTTGAGGAGGAAGAAAACAAAGATCTTTTTGCCAAAGTTACTGAAGAATAACTCAAAGAAATGTTTCACATCCAACAAAAAGATAAAAGTCCAGGTCCAAATGGGTGGACTCTGGAATACTCTTTGGGGTTCTTTGAGCTCCTAGGAGTTGACCTTCTGAAAGTAGTTGGAGAATCTAGAAGGAATGGGAGAATGCGTGCACCTATAAATTCAACCTTTATTGCTCTCATCCCCAAATTGGACGAGCCACAAAATTTTGACGACTTCAAGCCTATCTCTCTTTGCAACTGTCTCTACAAAATTGTGGCAAAAATCATTGCTCGAAGGCTAAAGCCCATTCTCTCAGGATCTATTTCTCAAGATAAATTTGGTTTCCTTGAAGGCCGTGAGATTCATGAAGCGATTGGTGTGGCTTAGGAAGGCCTCCATAGTCTAAAGACCTCAATATCTCGGGGGGCTATCCTGAAAATTGACCTATCCAAAGCCTTCGATCGGGTCAAATGGTCTTATCTTAGGCTCCTTCTTACTCACCTGGGGTTCAAAGTTCCCTTTATCAAATGGTTGATGGCATGCTTAACATGGGTCTCCTTTGAAATTTGGTTATTGGAGTTTCCTCCCCTTTCTTTCAGTCTGAGCATGGCCTAAGATAGGGATTCCCTCTTTCTCATCTTCTTTTTCTATTGGTGGCAAAGGGTCTTAGTCGTGTGATTGCACATGCAATCAACTAGAGGGATTTTCAAGGAATTTCAGTTTCCCCAAGCGATAGAATTACACATATTCTCTTTGTGGATGATGTGTTCATTTTCTATAGTGAGTGACTAAGAGTTGCAGAAAAACATGCAGAAATCATCAATTTGTTTCAAACGACCACTAGTATGACTATTAATGCTTAGAAATCCACCGTCTCCTTTTCTGTCTTGGAAGTGGAGTCTATTGATTTCTATCAATCCCTCTTTCCTTCCTCGACTCTCGAATTCACAGAAGGAATAAAATATATGGGATTTAAGCTAAAACCAAATGATTATCAAAAGGTTGATTGGCACTAGCTATTGGAAAAACTCGAAAAATGACTTAAAGGATAGATCTTTAGGTGGTTGTCAATTCCAGGGAGACTTACATTGGCCAAATAATTTTTTGAAGCTATCTATGTCTAATGGATGTCCCTGTCCTAAATTCCAAAAGGGATTCTTGAAAAGGCCAGAAGGATTTGTTTCCATTTTATTTGCTCTGGCCCTCAGAATAAGTTCACTCCCACCTGAGCTAAGTGGGATCATCTTTCCCATATGAAATCCCTAGGAGGTTGGGGACTAAACAATATCTTTTTGTTCTCAAAAATACTGGCAGCAAAATTAGGATGGAGAGTTCCTTTGTCTGTTAGCCATTGGGCCACAGTTGAGGAAGAAAAATATATATGCTCAGATTCCATTGACGACTAGATTCGAAAACCAGTAAAATCAAAACCAAATTGTTCCATTATATGGAATGCGTTTCTCTCCTCCTTCCTAGTGATTGGTGATGGTTTAGCTCGGAAAGTGGGAAATGGTAATCAGGTTTGAATAGGGGTAGATCCCTGGTTGGGAAGTGGAAATAATCATATTATTCCTAATGTTTTAATTGAAAGACTCCACACATAGAATATTCACTTCTTATCACAAGTAGCAGATCCAACCTCCTCCTCTCTTTGGAAGCAAGGATGGATGAGACCAGAAGCATTGGGCTTGGATGGTAATATCTCCCTCTCATGGTTCAATTATATTTCTGCACTCAAATTGGGCGATATTAGGATTACCGAGAGAGAAGATGAACTGGTGTGGTAGAAGGCTCCTCATGGGGTATATACCCCAAAAATGGGTTACATTTCCTTAAATATTGAACTTATGCAAAGGGAAACATGTTGATGGTGGTGTGTCCTGTGGAAGCATAAATGTCCTCTGAAAGCAATGATTTTCATGCGATGTGCCATCTACAACAAAACTCCTACTTGGGAAAACATGAGGAAACGTTACATTGACAGTCCTAGTTGGTGCCCTCTTTGTGAAGGATATAATGAATGCAACACAAATATTTTCTTATTCTGCTCCTTCTTCAGGAAAGTCTGGCTTGAATTATCATCCCTTCTAAATTAGGTGGTAGTTTGGGACAGGATCACCATAGAGTTGGCTTGGCAATCTTGGGTTCAGACTCCTGTCTACAAATTTTTTAAATCTCTTCCTCTCATTGTATGTTGGGGTATCTAGCTAGCCCGCAACAAATCCATCTTCCAGGAATCTCCCTCCCTTCTAGAAATAATAGTTTCTCAAGGACTCTCGATTCTCTCCCATTTCCCTCAGGAAAAAGACCCTCCTACCATATGCATTTCTCATCCTGAACACATCAACCACTCTATGCCCTGGGCCTACTTTTATGGTGCCTCTCAGAATGAAAATCAACATTTTGGTGGGGGTGTTGTAATGTTCCTCTCAGCCGATCACTCCTACAAACTCAAAATGTGATTGGGGTCGAGCACCAACAACTTTTCTGAACTCATGGCTTTAAAACTTCTTCTTCAATTTATCGGGGAAAAGGGGGTCTGATCCATTCAATTATTTGGAGATTCCATGAATGTTATTAATTGGTATCGGAAATATCAAATTTGTCATAATATATTTTTGATGCCTATTTTGGAGGATATATTTAGGTTTTTGGACTCATTTGATTCTTCTTCACTCAAACATGTCTACAGGGAACAAAACCAGTTAGAAGACACTTTATCAAAAGCAGGGATTCATATTCCCTTTGGTGAATAGCACATCACTGAAGCAGTGGGGGAAGAGGTTTTTGAGTACTACCACAGGCTCTTCAAAGAGGTTATGGCTCTCCCATAACAACAATAGGCTGAGTCATCAACTCTATCATCGTCACTGATATTTTTTTTCTATATCAGTATGATGTTCGGTCATGTTCCTGAATTTTGTTTCTGAATTTTGCTTGGTAGGTTCCATATCGACAAGTTTTTTTATGTTGTTTATCTTTCAAGAAATTTTATTGTTGTTGTATTCTCTCGTTTGTCTTCCATGAGACTAAGGGACTTCTTATGATGTGTTCCTTCTTTTGGCAACAACTTTGATCATCTTTTTCCACAGATGATCAAGCTTGTTGCCAAAAGAAGGAACACATCATAAGAAGTCCCTTAGTTTCACAGAAGACAAATGGGGAAAATACAATGAACGAGTTTAAAAGCACCTACAAAATGTAATTTGTCTCTCGGATGAAAAAAATTACGTTTCCTTTCCTTTCCAATGGAAAACAAAACAATATATATATATATATATATATATATATATATATATATATATATATATATATATA
>ML789848.1:330638-342652 GCA_009831015.1 Picea engelmannii | reverse complement strand
TGTGTGTGTCTCTCTATATATATATAGACACACTTTCCAAATTATAAAAAAAAGGATAAATCTTAATAATATAAAGAAATAAAAAGTTATAAATAAATATAAATCTTGATATTTTTTAGTGTAAATTCTTATGTCGACGTACTGTCCAAGTGCATGGATCTTTGTTCAAGATGAAACATTTACTCCTGCACTCTCCTTGAGGGTCTTGTGACTTAATGCAGGTCCTAGGTAAATGCAATTTATGTTGTTGTTATGGTTCTTGTGTGGGATCCGTTCTTCACCTTCGATTATTTCAGTTCGCCGTGGTGCTTTACTTTCAATATGCCTTGGTGAGTTGCTTTCCTATATCCTTTAGTTTGTAGGCTTAATCCCCACGCCATCTGCTTCATGCCTAGCATGGACTTCATTAGGATTACCTCCTCCTTTCACCCGGGCCCTTCCCCCATGTACTATGCCTCATGAATGATTTAAACCTTGTCGGGGCTCAGGGTAATCTCACAGTCCTCTTAGTCGTCACTCAGTTTCCCCCTCTTCCAGTCTTTTTGTTCCCCTAGCCAACCAACAAAAGGAAGATGCATGGGGATTCGCCATAGTGGAAGAGGAAGTTCCACCAAAACAACCTTAGGAAAACATGGAAATCCTTGATTCGCCTCTAGAACCACATCCCAAACTTGTTGCTTTGATCCCTTAGGCTTGTGGTAATGTTATAGAATGCAATTCATCAATTCTAGTGGGAAATTCAAGTGGAACTCAAGTAGAGAGTTCCCCGGGCCGGTTCTCCAATGAATAACTTCAGTTAATCTTTGAGCTTCGCTCAGACATGGAATAACATTAATATTTCCTGGAGACGATGGACCGCAAGTTGGCAACTATCCTAGAATCGTTATCAGGACAACAAACTTCTCAACATTGTCCAGTCTACTCTCATAGTTGTGTGTGCGCTCCTCTCGTACCGGTTCCTCCTTGTGATGCTGGCAACAACAATCAGTTTAATGTACAATTTGACAATCTAGTTACAATTTTGGTTACTCTTTTATTTCCAGTTTATGTTTATGTAGTCTTCAGGCTAGCTTTCAACCTAGAAGAACAATGTAGTTTTTATGGCACTCTTGGAGAGTTTGATTATGACAATTTTGCTTTTTGGGGGTCCTACTCACTGATAAGTATTTGGCTCTCAGGGTTCAGGTTGTGAAAGAAATACAAGTGTCTTCTAATTAAAAAAAAAAAAATTATTATTAAATAATAATATAAAGAAATGAAAAATGAAAAATACAGATAAATGTTAATATTTTTATATAAGGAAATATTTAAAATATAATAATTGTTGTTGTTGTTGTTATTATTATTATTATTATTGGGTTCTACACTAACAATGTGTTAAAAAAACAAATAATAATATTAAAGTTTCATTAATTAACAAAAATAAAATTAAAAATAATAACAATTATAAAAAATAAAATGAAATAATAAATAAAGTTACTTAATTTAAAAAACAACAATATTAAAAATGAAATAAAATAATTACAACTTAAATAATTAGATTAATTTAATTATTCTACTTTTGATTTATATATAATCAAAATCAATTAAATCATAATAAAAAATAAAACAATTAAACATGGGGATATTTTATACTCTTTTTATATAAATAAGTAAGAATAGAAAATTATTAATTTAAAATAAAATCTTATTATAAAAAATAAAAATAAAAATATAAAAAAATATAATAATTAATATTAAATATTTGTAAAAAAATTAAAATGATATATAGTTGATTATAATATTTTATATTCTCAATCTGTTCTTTTATGTAAGTATATAAAAATATATAATAAAAACGTTTTAAATAAAATATTTTTATTTATTTTTATGTAAGTAGAAATAAAATTTTTTATATAAAAAAATATAATTTGGAGGAATAAAGTATATATAACTTTTTAGACTTTTTCTCTAGAAGGAAAAAGAAAGAAATTTTAAAGTTCATTTAAAATTAAAAATGTATTAAATAAAAAATCAATATACATTTAAAGATAGACATGATGATCATGAATAACTTACTTTATTAAATAACTTTAAATAATTCAAATCCAATATTGTATACTAGCTTTGTGTAACATATAATACAAATAAATGGGCAGTTATAAATATATATTATTAATTATGACTTTAAAATTCAAGTAAAGACAAAAACAATCAGATATATAACTAAAATAACTCAGTTCGCTTTTATAAATATAAACTAAAAATGTAGGTTTAATCGCTAATAAATTTAATAAAAATATAAATTAAAAAATATATTTAATCATTAATAAATTTAGTAATATCATAATAAATTTAATAAATGAAATTTATAATAAAACATAGAAATGAGACTTAGAGTCTCTACAATTAATTATTGCACAGAGTATTTATCTTTATATTTTTTCAAAAGACTGAAATGATGCTATGCACAACTATGTCCAACTCATTATTGCATAAAGCATTTATCTTTATATTTTCTCAAAAAAACTGAAATGATGGTATGTACAACTATCTCCAACTTAAATAGCTTGAATTTAAAAATATCAAATAAAATTATATTTACTTTAAAATTAATTTAACAAATAAAATTTATGAAAAAATGATTTAAAATATTTAAGATATTCAAATAAACATAAAAAATTATAAACCTAGAATAATTTATTAATACAAAGATGATATCAAGAATATTATTTCTTACATTTATGGTAAATGAGTGTAGAAAATTTAGATCGAGTATAATTTATTATTGCAAAGATAATGTCAAGAATATTATTTCATATGGGTGTAGAAAATTTAGAACGAGTATAATTTATTATTATAAAGATAATATCAAGATTTTGTGTGTCTACAATGTTAGACAAGGAAAATGAAAAAAAAAAAAAAAAATTAACTGGCCACCGCGGTCTTAAAAACTCATAGCATATCTAAGCCCCCACAGCTGTACTTCAAAGCACCCCGTGAATGTTGTCCCTTCAATCCTCCCAAGAACCCGAGAGAAATTATATTGATATTATTATCATCCATTATTATTAACAAACTTCTTTTAAAATATTAATAATTCTGGATTAGTTTTCAAATTTTTCCTTCATAAAAAATAATTAATACATATTTAATAACTTAAATTAATTTGAATAATGTTATTACAGTGGTAAATAATAATCAGTATTCTAGTGCTAATCAGTCGCACGTCAAATAGCAATATGCAGGAAGTCAAAAATGTCGTTCATAGGGTTATCCGTCAAACGTCTCCGACTGGTCAAACTCCAATCACATATTTCCTCCCGGTTGTTCGATGATAATTCTACGAAATAAAATAAAATAAATTAAAACGTTGATAATTCTTTTTTCCATGAATTTTAATTAAATAAATAAAAAATTGCATAAATCTATATTTTCTATGAATTTTGGTTATAAAACTTTTTTTTCCCAATTGTGAGTCAGTTATGTAAATTTTGATTATAAAACTTTCTCCTAGCATTTAAAAGTATAAAAGTATTAAGTATTTGTATATTTAAACACAATTTTCATATAATGATTATAATTTTATCTAACTATTAAAAACTTTTAACTTTAAAACTTGAATCCTTAAAATTATAAACAAATTTAAAATAAACAAATTCAGTAAATTTATTAAATCTTTTAATAAATGTAATAACTAAACTAATTTAAAATAAATAAATTCACTAAAAACATCAAATTTATTAAATCATTTTAATAAAAATACTTATTATATCTTATCCAATGTAACAACTGTTTTGTCATAATTAAATTAGATTTAGAGTTAACAAGGGGGGTTTTCTACCTTGTCACCAACTTACATTCTTGCAAATCTAATATAAAAAAAAACATTGTTTGTCATAATCTAAGCTTTGCTGCAAGGGTTTACAAGTAGGCGTTTTCTACCAGTCTCCAAGTTACATTCTGGCAAACTTATAAGTTACATTTTGGTAAACGTATAAGAGTACTATCAAAATATAAAAATAAATTTATTTTTTTAATTAAAATAAAATTTTATATTTAAAAAAATATATATAAGTATATTTATTCTGCATTTTTGTTGATAGTAATTAGTGATGGATGTCTCTACTGTTAGACATACTTAATTACCATCTTACTGTCTGGGAAAAAAAAATATCACCTTAAAAAGACAAAAACCCTAACAAAAACCAATCCAAAAAAAACTTAACAAAAACCAATCCATACCCTAACAAACAAAAACCCTAACAAAAACCAATCCAAACCCTACCAAAAATGAGTGCAAAAAATACCGTTGCGCTTTTCTCAAAGTAGTCGTAGCTGGTTTTCACGGCCATGCAGCGAACACGACAATGTGAGGAGCAATTGCAGGGCAACTCTCCTTTGGCAGATGTGGAATGGACTAGCAACAACCAAGAAGCCCTTATTCCTGCCAGCCCAAGCAGAGTTGCACCGCAAATGGCCACCACAGTCACCACACAAACTATTAAGAACTGCATCGTTGTCCCAGTCCCCTTTTCCCACAGAAAAGAGAGAATTCACGTATTTAAGTAGTTTGGCATAGAGAATATCCTTCACATGATACAGCATATACCTTAAGAGGTCTGTGACCATTACTCTCATACAGACACAGAGATGAGGGAAGGAGGAATATGCCACAATAATGTTGTACCGGATCTTCCCTCTGAAACGACTCTCAGCATCTTCATGTCTTTTCAACAGCTGTTTCCGTCTTGTGCCCTATCATGCTGACGTTCAGAATACATACATGCACCAATCAGCGATCGAATTAAGAAAGAGATCTTCGTTTGTCGTGTCAAACGTCTGCAAATATCTGATGCTCAGTCTGCAGGAGTAGAATGTTGATAAGGTAAAGCAGTGAAAGCAACTATAGCTATTTTGTCTGCTGGCATCCCCTGACAGGAGATTGTTGCGCGCCGGTATATTCAAAGGAAAAGGAAGGGATATTCCGTTTGTTCAGAGGGTATTTTAATTAATGTTAAAAATAAAGGCACATGGATCGTCTCTTGTTTAATCGAAAATAGACGCCTGACTTACTATTAGTGCATCATCTCTCATTAACGCCATCGTTAGCCACTCTGACCAACAACGATGGATTGGAGTGTTTCCCCTGTCCTACCAATTTAAGGGAGGCGCTATTCTGGCCTGACTTGTCTAGTGTGAGCTGAAGAAGGTGGTGAACATGAATATGAGTGACAAGTTTTGTACTCGTCCTGTCTACGCATAAGGTGCAGCATCAAAATGCCCACGAATAAACTGGATACTATCCAAAGAGTGTTGTTGCTGGAAAAATTGTTGTCCCTAGTTGTACACCTATGTACGGGAAGAAAACACACCATTTGTACACCTTTGTAGGGGAAGAAAGCACACCATTTGCAGGTGGAGTTGTGAGAATGATATTGTAGGGAAGAAAGCACATTATTTGCTAGTGGAGTTGTCAGAATGATCTACAGTCATGGCAAATTAGACAACTTCCTCAGAAATAGGTAGTGCCAAAGAAGCCATAACTAGAATTGGTTGTGTGCATAACTTGTAACATACCCAACTCCCTCTTTGCTCCTATTGAGGTGATGGAATACTTCATATTAACAAAAATATTCTTGATATTATATTGGAATGTACCAAGTTACCCACAAACCAAGTGTAGATAAAATTTTTGATATAGAATTTATAGGTAAATATAAATACTTAATGGAAATAGCATTTTCTATAACATGTGCATCCATTACCTATGTACGCACTCAACCATTTTAGCACATAAAACATATATTTTGATAATACATGTTTTATTAACGCATGCAAATAATAACATCATAAAATATCCAATTCTTCCCCTTAAAATTCATTACATTTCTTTCATGATCTTGGCAACAATAGCCCTTACATCTATCTAACATACTTGAAATTAATTTATATAAGAGAGGTAGAGTTATATTCTTTGCATTCTTGTTAATGCTAAATTCTAGATTTGCACTTCCGAGACATAATCTTTTAATCCAATAAAGCCACAAATTTCTATATTAAAAAATTAAACAAAAAAGCTAATTTGCGAGAAACAAAACAACAAGGGAAAATGATATGGCTATGGTTTCTCTTACCTATCCAACTTTCTAAATATCATAGATAAAAAGTACAACATTCTATCTCATTCTTACTACTTCAATTAAAATCACTATCCTCTCTTCCCCTTAGCACTCGATAACATAAGGAACGTGATCTCCTTTTATATTAAATATTTTCTTCCCTATCTCCTTTCCCTTAAGTGATCAAGTACAATCTAGTTAGGGAATCTCTATTACTAGGAACCAAGGAATCACAATTGTAAATTATTTTCTTCTTTAAATCAACAATTACCCATCAACACAATCATTGTTTTCACATTCATTCATAGAAACAAACTATGGAAGCATACCCCCTTGGAAAAATGCATTCTCTTAGAACCATATCATGAATGAGGGAATGAGTTAATTTCCCCATAGGTTGAGAGAACCCCATCCCGGGAGCTTACATAAACACCACACATGCATGGAGATCACATATCGTACCATGAAACTTTGGAAATAGACATAAGGAACATGATATAAAAGGATAATAAGGCTTTGGAGATAGACATTTAACATCCACAATAACACAAATTATTTATTGGACTCACCCCTACTTCCTCACTTGTTGGTTCATTACCCCCATGGTACTCCTAGGAAGTTATAACTCCAAGTGCACCTTTTATTATTAGTATTATTCATTAAGCCTAATATACTTACCACATACTTACATGTTCTTCTCAATGCTCATAGGGGCTATTACACAATAGGTGCAATAATTGTTAGAGTCCTTGGAAACAATATGACTTATGGTAGTTATAAATCTATTGGGATCAAATAGATTTGATTAGATGTTGTAGAGGAGACTGATGTGATAGTTACGAGAACTAGGAGTGTGTTTGTGGAAGAAGATATCTTAGATTTTCCAGCTAAAACGATTACAATTTCTTCCTACTCATTTGGTGACTTCAATTTTAAAGGTCATTCACAATTATTTTTCTTGGTCTTCTAGCTGAAATAATATACTTTTCCATCTATGGAAATATTTTTTCCCATCCCAAGAACTTTGTGTTTTGGAATTACCATGTTGTATAACATCTTGAGGAGTTAAAGCAACACCACCAACAAATTGTTTGCCTTTCTAAAACCATTGAGATGTAGGAACACACTTTTTATTTATTGTTCCTCATGGTTTTGTTCTAGAATGCACCCCAACAAAAGGACTATTGATGTTAATTTGTGCAAAACTTTGAGGAGGATCTTGAGGTTGCTAGCAAGGATTCTGCTGCTAGGAATGATAAGGAGGAGGCACATATTTTGACCTTTCAATATGTAATATTTGAGGTAATGAGGCATTGGAATAGGCGTATCAAAGAATATATAAATGTCATTTTTGATAGGGTGTGAACAAGGAAAATCTTGGTGTTCGGTAAGAGTGTCTTGATATGAGGCATGGTGAAATTATAGGGAGTTCATATGTGGATGAATATTATCATATTTTTCATCACAGAGATTGAAAAGGTGTAGGCACTTATGGAGACCCACTTATGGAGACCCACATGTCTTACAATGACATTAACTAGGAGTTGGGAGAGATAAGGTCAGGTTGAGTAAAAGCAATTTTTGTGGCCATGTTTAATGAGTGTGTAAGATTTAGTGTGAGCATCATATTGGGTGAAATGATCAAATGATATAGTTTATCCAAGATTAGTTTTTCATAATCCAAGGGGAGTTACATTATAGAGAAAAATGTCTTTGAAATGTTGGTTGATAGAAAATTAACCACATATTTAGGAGAAACAAATAGGATTGGATGCTTTCAACCAACCAAGGTGATAAGGATGGGGATGAGAGGTTATGTGAAATACTAAGGCTTTGAAAAGTGCAATAAAGACAAGGTGCTTTTGATTACCATTCTTTGGAATCACCATATATCTCTGACCATTGACATGACAATTATGAATAAATAACAACTCTCAATTAGAAGGGGTATATGCTTTGGTCATAAGGAGTTGGTGGCCAGGTTTCATAGGATTATATATACACCAATGAAAATATCATATGATCAATAACATTAGATCCTCAAAGTTGGTAGTGATATATTTGTCCATTAAAACTTGACCCTTTACTATCATCTCTCCATTGCATCTCCAACCATTTTGAATGTCTTTAGTGGGGATACAAAAGGGTGTGGCTTGGGGTTTGGAGAATAATTTCTTGACATATTATTACAATTGTATTGATCCAGATTATTTTTGGAATGAAATTAAAGTAGAGATATTATAATGAAATACACATAAAAATTGCAAGAAATAGAGAAATACAACAATACATGATTTCTATGAAATAAATGTATAGAGATTGTAAAAATACAAAGTGAAAGACTCGTTAGAATGGTGGCAACTTTATCTTTGAGAAGAGATGTGACGGCTACGCTCATTCGCAAGAAGATGATTACAATGAGACTCTCAAGGCCTTTTTATAATAAACATGAATTCCAAAACCCTATACATCCAAAAACCTAACCCTAGGAGATGAAGTGCCAAAAGTCATGTGGGCCCTATTGGGGTAAGTTAGTACATTAACTTCCCAGGATAGTAACTTTTGCATATGATCTCTGTTTTAGGCATGTGATAAGCCGTTGGCAAGGTCTTTTCGAGGACTCACATATGCCATCAAACTCTAATTATGTCTACAGTTTGACTATGGAAAGCCAAGAAAACATTGTTTAGAGCCCCAAAATGGCCTTAAAAGTATAGAAAGATTTACTAACATGAAAACTTCCAAAATAATGTAGTTGGAATAGATGGGAAGCCACCAATACCCACTTGGAAGTTGTGTATGGATTCAGGATAGCCTCGTAAGTGAAAAAACCCATAATTACAAACAGATGTTCCCATTACAGAGAAATGTACTGAACTGAAAATTGTCAAGATGAGCCAATTGGAATTTCGAATATGTGGGTAGCCACCAATATCCAACTAGATCAATCCTCCCCCTTTAGGAAGAAATTATTTTCATTGCGTTGAGTGCCCATGGAAGAGGGGAAATCGTATTCTGAATCTGAATCTTGGTGAGTTGCGTGCCTTGTTGGAGAAGTTGCGCTACTTGGTTTGTGGAAGGCTATCACGAACATGTTGTTGGAGAGGTTGAATCTGTTGCACCAACCTGTTTTAAATAGGCTTGACGAGGCATTTTTTAGGAACCATTGTAGGTGAAGAAACAATATATTCTTTATGTTCTACAATTTTCTTCTATTGGATAAAATATGTTGAGGTTGCAGTGGTTGTAATGGCCTTTTGTGCATCCTTTGAACATATTGTGAAGAGGATTAATTTTACAGTATGAGAGATTACCTTGCAATACTATTTTGTTGGAACAATAGTAAAAAAAACCTCTAGTATCCTTTAGAGCTGACCCCCTAGGGTAATAATGACATTGCGGGGTCAAGACTCATAAACAACATGAAATTTCCACATATATGGTTGGACCAAAACAACATCACATACATCAAGAGGGGAAACATCACACAAAACCTCATCCTTGAAGGGATGGATGCCATAGGACATGTGACACTGTTGGATGACACGAAGATCCTGTCCCTGGTGAAGCCACCCGATGTTGTACGGTTGCAAGTTTGGTGTTGTCGACAACCCCAACTGTTTGACAACCTCAACTAAGATGAGGTTCTTCTGGCTGCCGCTATCAACAATGAAATTCAATGGGGTCCCCTTCACCCACATCTGTGAATGGAAGAGGCACTCCCCCTCTTTAGGATCTACTGGTTCTTCTAGTTGAATTGTTGAGATCACAACAGTAGTAGTAGGGTCTACGTTGATGATATATCTATTTTCACTACTTTATGGATCATATTATGAATCAGTGTTCGACTCCTTGTCTTTGACCTTGGCCACCAATGCCTTTTTCGAGCGACATTCATTAGTGTTGTGTCAAAGGATTTTGTGGAAGTCACACCACTTCCCAGTTTCATTCTTCATCTTTCCTTTACCCTTCTTTTCCTGTGTCTTTGATCCGTTGGATCTTTTAAATGATTATGGTTGAGTTTTAAACTTGCATGTATTCATTAACCATTTGAGAATTTAATGAAAGAATGAGGAAAGAAGAGGATTTATCATAGTCAAATACACATATGCAGATCTGAAAAGAATAATAAACAGCAAACCATAAGAACGCAGGTTGATAACGGAGTTCGGCACAATGTTTGCCTACGTCTCCGGGCCTTTTTCCTTGTGGGGGAGGCTTCTTTATTTTTGCTCAAGTGCTCAAAATTACATCTCAGCAATGCCAAAAGGCTACAAGACTGATCTGGTCTTGTTCTCCCAGATCTCTAGAACCCTGTGAAAGAAACAGCATGCAAAACTGATGCTCCAAGCTCCGAGAAACGATCCAACAACGTTTCCACCTCAAAGGCTTCCCTGCATCAAACTGACTTTGGCTTGGCTTTCCTCCAGCATAACTCTGCTCTGAATGACTATGTTTGGCCTCAAACATGCCTGGTTTATATAACAATGGAGTTGGTTTCACATCCCCAGCTTCCTCCAAGAATCTGGCGTCCAAAAATGCCCAATATCCCCCAAAAATGGAAGAAATCCATTAAAAATAGGCATTGTTTACAACAAAAAAACCAAACTATAGGCAATAAAACCCAAAATTGGTTTAATTCGGGTGCTAGCCCCCGTTAGGTTCGCTCATGGCCATATGGGCGCGCGGCCATGTGGCCAAGCGCGCCACCTGCGCGTTAGCCCCGTTACATTGGCTCCTAGTCACCCGGCGCTTTGCTTGGAAACCGTGGCTAAGTATTAAAAAACCCCGTGCCCAAAATAGCAATAGGCCCTGGGTCCTCTGGCTACGGTTACATGCGGTGGTAACGGCCCGACCAAACTCCCGCGCGTTTGTTGGTTTTACTCCCGCCAATGGTTATGTGTATTGGTCGTATGGTATGTGAAAAGGGCTGGGGCTAAGCCCCGGCCCTTTTTGCCGCCGGTCGAAACTCAAACAAAACTCAAATACATTTACTGCCAATTCCATTACAACTACCACCCGCTGCCCGAGTGGCTACCCAAACATTGCGAGTCCGTTGCCCCCACGGAGGTCGCGGGTTCGACCCCCGACGACTCCAAACCAATTTTTATATTGAAACTGATCAACCAATAATGGGGTGCCATGTGGCAGCCCATGACTGGGCCACGTGGCACCTTTTTAAACCAACCACAAATTGCCATGTGTCGCGTGCTGATTGGTCCACATCAATCTGCCCAGTCATCTGCCGTACTGCCACGTCGATATGCTACGTCAGCATGCCATACGCCCTGTCATCCTGCCACGTCAGCCTACCACGTGTCACCTTGTCAATGGTGACACGTGTCACCTCATTACTGGTCCGATCGTACGCCAAAAGTGCCAAATCCGCATGACATGTGTCGTGTCCTGGTGATGCCACGTGTCCTCCGTACGGTCTGCCATGTGTCGCCTTTTGAAGCCGCCACGTCAGCTGTACGGTAATGCCACGTGGACTGTACGGACTATACAATCATCCCCTTTTTCCCTGTTTGTCTTTTCGGACAGAGCGCGATATCTTATCCATACAGACTCTGTTTGACGAAGTAAATATACCAATGGAATCAGGAAGACGAGACAGACGCAATGGCACAGGTTTCGTCGCATTCTGAGCACTTTCATTTTTGAGCATTTTTCAAGCCCTATCAGGCTTCTAAATCCGATTTCGGATCACACCTCCCCACAAAAAGACCTTTTGGTCCCCAAAAGATTACTGACTAGTTAACAAGCTCGAGATAGGCCACCCGGCTTGTCCTCTGTCTCTGAACTCTGTCCTGTGCACCTGTCTCATCAAGATCAGCTGTAATACAATTATGACAACTGAAAGCACATTGTTAGCCATTGCAACCCTGTTACATTTTACTGAAGCCACTATCA
>ML789848.1:292061-318818 GCA_009831015.1 Picea engelmannii | reverse complement strand
CCTCCTTCACTCCAAAGAAACATTTGGATGGTTTGGCATATAGTTGTTTCTCCTTTAGTAGTTGTAACACCTTGTCAACATGTCGCACATGATCCTCCCAAGACTTGCTATAGATTAGTATATCATCAAAAAATACTAACACACATTTTCGAAGGAAGGGCTTCAAAATGGAATTCATCAACCCTTGGAATGTGGAAGGTCCATTTGTAAGGCCAAAAGGCATGACCAAGAATTCATAATGGCCTTCATGAGTTGGGAATGTTGTTTTTGGGATATCTTCTTCCTTCATTTTAATCTGGTGATACCCTGAACGAAGATCGAAGTTTGTGAAATAGATTACTCCATGTAGTTCATCTAACAATTCATCAATGACAGGAATAGGAAACTTATCTTTAATAGTGATCTTGTTGAGCTCTCGGTAATCTGGACACATACATCATGAGCCATCTTTCTTGAATACCATTACCACCGGTGCAGAGTAAGAACTTTGGCTAGGTCTAATAATGCCAACCTCTAACATTTCTTCAACCATGTGCTCAATTTCACTCTTCTGGGCATAAGGGTATCTGTATGGCCTAATGTTAGGAGGGACACTCCCAGGAATTAGGTGAATATCATGATCATGATTTCGAGTGGGTGGAATACCTTTGGGAATATCTTCAAATACTTTTGAATGCTTATCAGTGATCCCTTGGAGATCTAGAGGAATAGATGTCTTGGATGTTTGAACATCTAGTGAGCATAGTTGTGCAATAACACCTTGATGCCCATTTTTCAATAATTTTGTCATGCCATTATAGCTTATCACCTTACCTAGTTTCCCTATGATACCTCTTAACTCAATTTCTTTTCCTTCCAATGAAAATTTCATGAAAAGTTCTTGAAAATTAAAAGGCATCGTTCCTAATGATCATAACCATTAGATTCTTAGTACAACATCAGCACCACCCATGGGTATAACAATCATTGGACTATTCATTACATATTCCTCCATAGTAAGATTGATCTTATTTCATTTTCCTGAGCAATTGATATTTCCTCCATCTGCAATCATTACTTGAAACTCTAGCGTTGGATATACAAAGCAATTGAGATCTTTGACTAATTTATAGTGAATGAAATTGTTGAAGGAAAATCTCCCTGCGGACAGGTAGATCTCCTCTTGAGAGATAGACTCTTAACTCTTAATATAGAAGACGCTTAACGTGGACACTGACTTCCTTTCAGATCTATACAAACTAATGCATGAGGAGGAAGGAGAAAATAAGTACCTTTTACCGACGTTTGCCCCTGCACGCTCCGAGTTGAGCTCCAATCTTTCGCTCCTCGATGAGCCCTGTAGACAAAAAATAGTGCAACCACTTCCTACTCTATTGATATTAGCTTGAAAATAGATCTATCTATTAGCGGCAAGTTCATGTAAGATCAAACATAGACTAGAAATAAACAGGCCAAGCGTTTCATATTGATGAGAACAATGACGGAAGTAACTTACAATCGTACATGCAAATGCGACAACTTCATCAAGTCCCCTTTGTCTAACCCTTGCTCAAAATATCCAGGACCCAGATGACACCAACTACACTGATTACTCTCTATGAGATCATAGGTCTCTTGCTTCAAAATATCTCTGTTCCAGCACCACTTATAAGATCATAAGTTTGGTGTGATTCTCCCTTTTCCAGTCCTCTTTCACCATTAGAAAGCCTTCTTATATAGCCTTGGATAGGCTTTAACCACTTGATATATCCTTGGGAAAGTTGAGGATTTGCCTCCTTCAGTTGAGGATCTGCCCTAAGAACATGGTTGGACTAGGGATTCGTGCTCAACTTCTTTCTAAGAATGAAAATATCCTTCCCCCATTCATCTCAACAACTCAATTGTTGCCTAAAATAGGTAGCGCTCCCTCAAAAGGGCACTCAGAGTGCTCTAGCACTCCCTAGTAGGCTTTAGAGGAGCGCCAACACTCCTAAAGACACTAACGCTCCCTCAAAAGGGCCAAAGGAGCTTTATAACGCTCCCAGACAGTGTAAGGGGGAGCACCAACGCTCCCAGAAGAGATATAGGGGAGCACTCTCCTTCAAAAGCTTAGTTTTTTGAGTGTTTTCAGATGGAAAAAGGTTCACGAGCCTGCTGACTCATTTCTCATCTTCCAAATCAAAGGCTGCAAGGGAATTTGGGTTTTGGATTCTTCATTTTAATCTTGTTGACCTCATCAACACTCCCAATACTATTAACAATAATTGGTTTCTTAGAGAAAACATCTGATGTTATTGGGGCCTTAGTCCTTTTTGGGTTCTTCTTCTTCTTTTATTTCTGTTTCTTCTTTTTTCTGATCAACCTGGCTATTTTCTTTAGAGCTTTCACTAGGCGAGGAAGGAGAAATGGAAGGAGACTTGATGGACGAAGAAGGAGAAAAGTCGACATGAGGTTGATGTGTGGGTGGTGTATTCACATCCAAAGTATTAGGTGCAACTGAAACATTGGGAGGATTTGGGATCACCGGAGTGGGTAACAACCAAACTGGTAATCCAATAGTGAGTCCTGGAAGACTCAGTGTGGCAACATATGGAGGACCAAAGTTTCCAAATGAAGGAAAATTATAAGGTTCCCTAGAAGAAGGGGTTCCTCCATTAGTACTCCCAGGATTCGATGCCATTATCACTGACTCGACCTAAGGTCCACTAAGTAAAACAAACAACACATGCTATGAATATGAGAAGCAATCAATCAAACAAACCTTCCTATGATGAAACCACTAGTTGGTGATGAAATCCAACATCGCGAGATCAAAATAGGAAGGGGTGGGGATAGAGCGGGTGGATCAGTTACGTTGGCGACCTACTTAACGGACTTACGCTTTGGTGCAAGCTTCCACGCAATAATTGTGGATTTACCCTCCAAGGAGCCCGAGTGAGTTTGACCAACGTCTATTCCAGGTACAGTGAGACTTCCCTTCACCGTCACCTTGTGTAAGACCCTAAAGATTATGGCTACTAAGGTCACCAACTCGTAGTCAACCCCTGAGCGGGTACAGTCGACATTCCAATCAGAACGTATGGGCAGGATAACAAGTCCGAAATCAGCTTGAAAGGATCCCACACATAATCGTGGGTATACCTCCAGTGACCCCCAATATACGATCCGACCACTATAAACAATTGAACAACAGAGGGATAATCTCTGTAAATCACTCAAATGTGACCTCATGCGTAACCCTTGTGTGAGAGGGGGATCCCAACAAGCTAATACGACAATTGGATTTGACTCTCCCTACTGCAAGATACTAAGTTTGTTCGATGGCTTTGGAAAGTTGTCCTTTCAACCTATTCCAAAGCCCTACACCTTAAACTAATGTAGGTTTTCTAACAGAGATGTAAAAAGTCTGATAAATTTTAGTTAAGCGTTGATTTTAATGGCTGTTATTTACTCAGAGGTGTACGAAAGTGAAACTGATGGAATGATGACTCAATTCCCAAAAATATGCATGAAATATGATAAGCAATCATTTCTTTTCAATGAATACCTATTTAAGGGAAAGAGGAAGAGTCGTTTTCACTATCAAACACTTGATAAGGAATGTCCTCAATCAATTTTGTTCTCAATCAAATCGAATATGATGCTACAACATTTCAAAAATGCAAACTAATATGCAAACTAATCATTAATATGTAATTTTGTCATTTTCATGCGAATGATGATCAATTCAATGAAAAACTTGTCATGCCAACTACCCTTTCGGATCAAGGAGATTCAGACAAGAAAACACAGATTTCGCACAAACAACACACCCTTTTGCAATCAAACAAGAGAAAGAAAATAAAAAATGCAAAAGGAAGGAGGAATAAATTGGATCAGATGACCTCAAAGAACCAAATGAGAAGAGTCACAGACTTCTAATGTCCTTCACTAGAGTTCTCGCTCAGTCGGATAGGAGAGGAAAAAGCAGCGGATCGATTTCAAGCTCTCAACAACAAAAACTCAAAAAGAATGAAGAAGGGCATAAAATTTGAACAACAAGGTGTTTACTTCTCAAGATGAAGGATGTCAAAGGTCAAAGTAAGAATCATTGAATCACAAAGAAACTCAACAAGTGAAGAAACAGGGTCTGGACCTCCAAAAAATGGAATTTTTGAAGAGATTTTGTGCAAAAAGGGCTGGCGCTCTGGTATAAGGGCCACCAGAGAATTATAAATCTCTATATAACACTTCCATGGAGTGTTGGCACTCTTCTAACATGGGCAGGGGGGCGCCAGGCTAAAAAAACTCATAAAAATGTCAAAAAAAAACAAATTTTGATCAAATTTTGATAGGTAAGCTGAGTGTGATGGGGTAAAGAGTCAATCAGAAAATGAAATCAAATATTAAGGGGTGAACAAGGTTGGAAAACAACCAAAGGGAAAGACAAGGTATTATGAGGAAAAATCAAAACTAAGAAAGATCTGATTCCATCCCCAGTGGAGTCGCCAGTTGTTGTTGAAGGAAAATCTCCCTGCGGACAGGTAGATCTCCTCTTGAGAGCTAGACTCTTAAATATTAAGACAGGAGATTCTTAACGTGGACACTGAATTCCTTTTAGATCTATACAAACTAATACATGAGGAGGAAGGAGAAAACAAGTACCTTTTACCGGCGTTTGTCCCTACACGCTCCAAGTTGAGCTCCAATCTTTTGCTCCTCGATGAGCCCTATAGACAAACAATAGTTCGACCACTTCCTACTCTATTGATATTAGCTTGAAAATATATCTATCTATTAGCGATAAGTTCATGTAAGATCAAACACAGACTAGAAAGAAACAGGCCAAGCGTGTCATATTGATGAGAATAATGACGGAAGTAACTTACAATCGTAGATGCGAATGTGATAGCTTCGTCAAGTCCCCTTTGTCTAACCATTGCTCAAAATATATAGAACTCGGATGACACCAACTTCACTGATTACTCTCTATGAGATCATAGGTATCTTGCTTCAAAATATCTCTGTTACAACACCACTTATAAGATCATAAGTTTGGTGTGATTCTCCCTTTTCCAGTCCTCTTTCACCATTAGAAAGCTTGATTATATAGCCTTGGATAGGCTTTAACCACTTGAGATATCCTTAGGGAAGTTGAGGATTTGCATCCTTCAGTTGAGGATCTTCCCTAAGAACATGGATGGACTAGGGATTCTAGATCAGCTGCCTTCTAAGAATGAAAATATCCTTCCCCCATTCATCTTAATAACTCAACTGTTGCCTAAAATAGGTAGCACTCCCCCAAAAGGGAACTTTGAGCGCTATAGCGCTCCCTAGTAGGATTTAGGGGAGTGCCAATGCTCCTAAAGACACCAGTGCTCCCTCAAAAGGGCCAAAGGAGCTTTATAATTCTCCCAGACAGTGTAAGGGGGAGTGCCAACGCTCCCAGAAGAGGTATAGGGGAGCGCTCTCCTTCAAAAGCTTAGTGTTTTGAGTGTTTTCATATGGCAAAAGGTTCACGAGCCTGTTGACTCATTTCTCCTCTTCCAAATCAAATGTTTGAGGTGTTTTAAGTTTCCTTCTCATGTCGTTATAGGCACGACATAGGCATCATGGTAGTATGCTTCCCTGACACTTGCGACACTTGTGAGCAAAATGCGACACTTGCGACCTTTGTAGTGAAGACACTTGCAACACTGTCAAAGTGAGTATTTTTTATGTCTAACAGAAATTATGAGTACTGCCAGAATCAATTAGGACTATTACCTTTTTCTTTTTGATATATCCTTCGATCTTGAGGGTTTGAGGAGTGATAATTCCAGCCAATGCATTACATGATATTGTGGGATTCAACTCTTCAGACGAAATTGTTTCTACATTTTCATCTTGAGATGGTTCTTGTTCTTGTTCTTATTCCTCTTCACAATCTATGTAGAATAATTTATTCTCACCACACTTATGTCCCTTACTGTACTTATTGTCACAATTAAAGCATAAACCTTTTGCTTTTCTCTCCTCCAATTGTTTAGGTGTCAACCTTGTAGGTTGATTTGTTTTAAAAGAAGGAGCATTATTCTCTCTATAGCTGTTAGGATTGATCCTTCTAGTAGCCATAGCCATATTTTTACTTTCAACATTTCTTTCCACCCTAAATGCATTCTCCAATGATTTGGGTTCCCAAAGATGAACCTCATGTTGAATGTTATCCTTTAAAGTTCCTATGAATACATCAACCAAGTGCTCATCTGGAACATCTGTTACCTTTATATTCAATCTTTGAAAGTTCTCAATGTGCTCTGTAATTGAACCCTTTTTCTTGATATTTATCAATTGGCTAAAGAAGGTATTGATCCTTGTATCCTCATAGTGTGCTATCATTTCTTCCATGAAAATTGTCCAAGTGACGAGTGATTCGTGAGAACAAAGCCATTGATACCATACAAATTGTTTGGGTTCTAAATATAAAGAAGCAATTTTTACCTTTTGTGTATGTGACACATTACGTAGATCAAAGAATTGCTCCATCTGAAGTATCCATGTGATTGGGTCCTTGCCATCAAAATTCCTCATATTGATCTTATGAACGTGGTTGGTCTTCAACCCAATGTTGGAGTTTCTCCATTCTTGATTCATCTTCCTTGTGTCCTCATCATGAATTTCATGGGACAGATTTTCAGTTTCATGTGTCCTCTCTATTTAGAAATTTTTCATTCCTTCCATGATCTCCCTTTTTAAACCATCCATCTTAGTATCCATTATTGCCTCCAATTTATCTTCAGTTGAATCCATCATCCCTTGTAGTCTATCTTTTGTCACTATCTTCTTTTGTAATGCATTTATGTCCCTATGCATTTATTCACCTTCATCAAGAGTCCAAGTAGGACTTTCTGGAGGCTTATTTGGTGTAGAAGTTCCCTTTTTGGGTGGCATGTTGGCCAAGTATCACTTTTGAACCTTGATTTTGAGGTGGTTCTGATAGACAATATTTATTCTGTTGTATCTCCAAAGTTTCGGCCCTTATGGGTATACAACTTTTTTTTTTTAGTTCTCTGATATTTCTTCTCTGTAATGCCATAGGTCTAATGAAAATTGGATTTTCCAAGTGGAATTTATGGTAACTTCCTCACAACTTGATGATTTTTGTCCTTTCCAGGATATCTCACTTTTATAGCATGCCCCACACAAAATAATTGATATAAAATTCTGAAAGTCATACCCAAAATACTACAGACTGTCCATTATCCAATGTAACTAGTCTCACTCAATTTGGATACTCTACGAAGAAGTTATGATAGTTTTACCTAGAACACCTTCTTGAGACTAGTCAATAGGAATAGTGAGATACCCTATGTTCCACAGGGTGTGTCTACAAATGTAATATGACCCAGAAGCTGAAATTTTTACCACAGGTACCTTACTAATTTCTGTAAATATCCTCCAAATTTTAGGGTCTGAAACATTACAAAAAATGTTTTATAGCGAAAATTCTGCAATGACTCAATTCAGGATGATTCCATAACCCTATCTTACATAGGCTGTATCTCCGAAAGTATAAGTCCTCAGGAGATTAAATTTTAACCCAACATACCTTGATCCATATACTAAATATCATCCAAGCCATTTCTTCTGAAACGTTGTAGAAAAAAAGTTATAGCAAAAATTCCATGGTGTCTTAGATGTAGCAGCGAAACCCCAAGACCTTGAGCTCTGATACCATATGTTATTAACCAAATATCAATATAGCATAGAAAAATCTCATAATAAGTACTCAACGCCTTGAAAAAGAGAGAAACTCAAATAATAATCCTCTTTGAGGGGGCAACCTCCTTATGCCCACATAAATGTACAATTACAATATGATTCAAAATGAAAATGTCTCCTTGGTATATATAAGAGACTAGGAGGTATAATTACAACTAATGGAATAAATCTGACATAAACAAAATAACATTACTAATGTAATATGCCCCAATTAAGGGGTAATGCATCAATATTTAGGGCTTAACAAACGTGGATGACGTAAGTGATGAAAATTTGTTTGAAGCTTACATGGATGGATTAAAACAAGGCATTAAACATGATCTTTTCTTAATACATCCTACAAATATTATGGAAGCTATGCAAATTTATCGTCATATTCAAGATAAAAATAAGGATACACACAAGTCTACCATTGGATCATACACATGAAGTGTAGATAATTTTTGGGTTCATAATACAAGCGTACCTCAACCGACAAGGTTGACACCTCAGAAAATGGATTAAAGAAAAGAAAATGGACTATGTTTCAATTGTGACAATAAGTACAGTAAGGGGAATAAATGTGGTGAGAAGAAATTATTCTACATAGACTATGAAGAGGAAGATGATCAGGAATTGGAACTTCCACAAGATCCCGATCTTGAAGAAACTACTCCAACAATATGTTGTCAAGCATTGGTTGGAATCAATACTCCACAAACCCTCAAGATACAATGATACATCGAGAAGAAAAAGGTAACAATATTTATTGATTCTAGCAGTACCCATAATTTCATCAATTACAAGTTAGCAAAATATCTCAATTTATTTGTATATCCTACACCAAAGTTTCAAGTAATGATTGTTGATGGAGGTACCACAAATTGTTCAGGGTAATGACATAGTATTGAGCTCAACATGGGGGAGTATTTTCTGGATATCCCCATGATTTACATCCAAATGGGGGGTGTTGATGTTGTATTAGGGGTCTACTGGTTATGTAATAACTTTGAACAACAAACCTTAATTTCCAATATCGCTTCATGATATGTTTCTCAAATGGCAAGGAAAATGAACTTAGAGGTATCCAAGGGAAACCCACTAAAGTGATAATCTCTAATAGCGTAACAAAATTACTCAAAAAGGAACACAAGGGTGTATTTGAAAAATTGTGCTCACTTGATGTTCAAACATCTATATCCTCTGCTCCATTAGACATCCAAATAGTTATCAACAATCATTCCAAGGTATTTGGTGAAATTCCTAAGGGTATTCCACCTACTCAAGATCATGACAATGCTATTCATTTGCAACCAGTAAGTGTACCACCTAACATTAGGCTTTACATGTATTCATATGCATAGAAGAGTGAGATTGAGAATATAATCTAGGAAATGTTAGAGGCCAACATCATTCAACCTAGTCAAATTTCTTTCTCTTCACCAATAGTGACAGTTACAAAAAAGGATGGTTCATGGCATATGTGTCCAAATTATAGCCAACTTAAAAAAATGACCATCAGATATAATTTTTCTATTCCTGTCATTAATGAATTATTAGATGAATTGTATGGAGAAAAATTATTTACTAAGTTGGATCTTCGTTCATGATATCATTGAATCAAAATAATGCAGGAAGGCATTCCTAAAAAAACTTTTAGAAAACATGAAGGTCATTATGAGTTTTGGGTTATTCCATTTGGACTTACTAATGCACCTTAAACCTTTCAAAGCGTGATGAAGTCTATTTTCAAGCCCTTCCTCAGAAAATTTGTGTTAGTATTTTTTGATGACATACTAAATCTACAACAAATCTTAGGAAGAGCATGTGCAACATGTTGACAGGGTATTAGAACTATTGGAAGAGAAACAACTATATGAAGATCCTTCGAAGTATTATTTTGGGGTTCAAGAAGTGGAATATTTGGGTCATCTTGTATCCACAAGGGCTTCATTGCCCAATATCTTATCACATTTATTCATAAAGGGGGTTTTTTAATAATCAAAAATAGAGTTAAAACATTATAGGTATTGGGGGTATGTAGGGTACAAGTGGGTTTATAGGTATTTGGGGGTATAAAAATGGGTATTTTTTGTAAAAATATGGTGTTTCTAGTAAAAATAGGGTTTTTAGTGGGAAAAATGTAATGGGAGGGGGGTTAAACAAAGGGATCCAGGGAAGGTATTTATCAATATCTAGTGAAATTAGGGGTGTTATTTAATATCCCACAAACAAACATGCTATGTCACAAATTCATTGAGTGGAAACCCCATGATTGTATCTCATGAAGTTGTAAAAGCGGACCCTAACAAAATTAAATCTAGGAATGGTTGATTCCCAAAACCTTGAAGAAACATAGAGGATTATTAGGGATAATAGAATATTATCTCATTTTTTTCAAGAATTATGGTCAAATAGTAGCACCTCTAACAACATTATTAAAGAATGAAGAATTTTGTTCGACCGAAGAAGCAACCAAATCTTTTAAAAAATTAAGGAGGCTATGTGTACTAGTCTCATCGTTACCACACCAGATTTTACAAAAACATTTATTGTAGAGTGTGATTCCTTAAGCCATGGAATTGGTGAAGTTTGAATGAAAGAAGGAAGGCTCCTTTACTTTGAAAGAAACCAACTTAAATGAAAAAAAATATTCAAACCCAATTATGAAAAAGAAATGTTGGCCATAATACATGCACTTCAAAAATGACACCCTTACCTAATAGGAAGACACTTCAAAGTAAAAACAAATCATGATAGTTTGAAGTACTTCTTGGAGAAATCATTATCTTCATAAGACCAACAAAAATTGGTTACAAAGGTGCTAGGTTATTGTGGGTTTATTTATATGTGTAAATCTGTGACATTAAATCATCAATCCGGTAGTTTGTAGACTTCAAGGTGCAAACACAGTAAATGAAAGAACAAAGCCGATTCTAGCCTATGCTAGCCTATGCTAGAAACTAATGCCGACAAAACACAGTTTAGAGAGCAATAAATGAAATCAAATGACTTATCACTAAGGATACCAATCCAAAAAGTAAAAGCATATTCAAATCATAAAGTAATCTAAGGAAATCAAAAGGAAATTTCAGACATCTTACTCTTCCATTCATAGATTTATATCAAGATGTCCATATGTTTGATCTACACATAAATATGTTTTCTTATGAGATCTTGTTTAATCAATGAATGATTAAGACTTCAATGTATTAGTGAACCAAGATACTCAAGATTGGAAATTAAACCTATGAACAATGATTAGTTCATTATTTAGATGTTTCATTAATGGAACTTAGTGCAATATTTCACTTGAGTGTAAGTGTTCATGCACCCGAGAGATGATTAAATTATCAAACTAAGTGATTTATAATTATTTCACTTTAACTTTTATAAGAATGCATACCATTCAAGATACAACCCAAATGATCAGTCAATGAAATAGTTGAAATATATTAAAATGTTGTTGACCTAATATTGGAATGATGAGATTAGAAAGGGAAATGATGGAATCTATAAAATCAAAAACTAAAGATGAAAATTACTATATCAAATGTGACAAGTATTTATTGGTGGAACTGCACTCTTGCATTCATATTATTTATCTTTGTGCAATTATGACTCAGGGAGATTCTTGTCATCCATTTTAACATATGAATTTATTTAGAATAAAATAAGAAAAAAATCAAATTGGAGCTAGGTCTTGGCCTATTAAGAGTTGTTCCTAAGAAAAGCTCAAGGTACTCTTGTCCACCTAGGTATTTCTATACTCTCTCAATGGTGAGTTCAACTCTCAAGAGTCCTAATCACTATAACAAACCATAATCCTTGGAATTGTATTAGCATAAAAGGAACACAACAAAGAAAAAATTGAAATCAAATAAAGGACACTAGAATAATTGTCACCATAATAAATGAAATCAAATAACTATCACCTAATGTAAAGAACGGAGATGAAAAAAAATAAAGGGAACAACAATCAAGCTGGAATTGAAATGAAATGATCACACAAAGATAATCTATAAAACAAAATGGAAATAACATGGAATTACCTAGATCGAGGGGACCTTCTTGACCTAGGAAATGTACCTAGAGGACTAAATAAAAAATGAATGCTCAATGGATCAATAAGAATAATCAACATTTCATTAAAATCAAAGCCTTGTTTACAAACCAACAACCAACTCTCTTGATTTCTAATACAATCACAATTTCTCTCCCATACAAGCTTGATGATTAATTCGTCTTCTCCACACCTTAATTTATACATGAAAATCACTTGGGAAATGATACAATCAAATCCCCCAACTCAGAAACAAAATTTGACAACTTTAGGAAAAATCTCAAAAATATGGATTTTACATCAATTTGGGCATATCCGTGTTAAATATCCAACCATATCTCCTAAAGAATTCCTGATTTTGGAAAACGTCTTGCAATTTCTTAATTTATTATATTATGAACAAAGCCCATGTCTTGTATTTTTCATATTCGACCTCATCTGCATGAAAATTGAGGCAGAAGTTGACTTTCTGGATTTTTCTACTAATTCGGGTTGAAGCAAACACATATTAGAAAATCAAGGATTTATCCCAAATCGTGCATGATTTTGAAAAGGAGTTCATGTTACATCTAAATGGCATCCTTTATCACAAAACCCATGTTCCATAATTTTGATATTTGTCTTCATCTTCCTGCAAATTGTGTCTGAGTGTTGTTGTTGCTATTTCTAGTAAATGTTTGACCCGTTCTTTGACCATGAGCTACAGGATCACACATATGACCTAGGCACAAACCAAAGGACGCACACTATGCTGACATATATATCTCCAAACTCCATGTGGCCAAATCCCAGTTGGAGAGGTGGAAGTATGCCAAGGAATGATTTCAGGTACAGGAACTAAGTTGTACTAAACTGAATTGTGGCTACTTCATAAACCATCATTAGTAAAATTACAATATAATCATATTTAATCACTAAAAACATAGAAAATTGATTAATTAACCATGCAGGATGTATAATAGTGAATAGTGATGTTTAATGAAGGTTTATGGCATAGATGGACACAGATTATTAGAGAAATAGTTTAAGAACGTGCCTTTATTGGGCAGAGAAATATGACAAAACCAAATCCAAACACTCCCCCAAACTTGAGGGTTTGCATGTCTTCATGCAAACAAGAACTTGTAAATCCTTATTCAATGTTCATTGTATACTCTGTTTAATTATCTTGCATGAGTAGATATTTGTTATGTTGTTTCTTCGTGCTAGTGTTGGTTCTCGTGGAGCAACATTTTGGAGGCTAAAGGTGTTGATTCTTGTGGAGAAATAACCTTCGCAACTAAATTTTTATCATATGATCATGATGAGCACACTACAACATATTGAAAAAAAATATGACGAACTATTTCTGATGGTACGAACAAAATTGGTCATACTATTGAAAAATACAAGATAAATATTTCAATTTTCAATTTTCATTCAATCCCACGAAAATTCGTTGGACATTAGACAAAAACCTCTATATTCATATCAATACTGATGTTATCTCTATATTCATCTCAATATTGATGATACCTCTATATTCATCTCAATACAGATGACACCTCTATATTTGTCTCACTATCGACAATAGTAGGCCTAGTTGTTACTCTCTTCAAATAGTCACCCACTATTTGACTAAGTCAACATTGACTTGGTCAACTGTCATTGGAATTCCAACAGAGAAAAATAATAAATATGTTGCATTTGAGAGATGTTGCGACAGTTTTTCAATAACGACGATGGTTCAAAAAGGATATAAGGTGTTATTGTCAAGCAAAAAACAAATTTATTTTCATATTTAAATTGCATTAGAAAAATATAATAGATATTCTATTACACCACTCAATCTTATAACATAATCATCACTGTATTTTTGTGGGGAAGAATGTTAGAAAATATTAGAGGTGGGAAAAAAGTAAAGAGGGTGAAAATGGTGATGGTAAATGCTATTTCCCTTGCAAAATATGTTGTATTGAACGTCTTGTAAGAATTTTAATAGGAATAACTAAAAGACATTATAGGAGATATGGGCACATTGACAAGCAATCGAATGAATATCTTCCCATGGTAATTAGCTATGTATTCATTATCTGTATTTATATTGATTGTATTTATAAATTTAATATTGTTTTAATATTTGTTATACACACTAACTTTACATGATTGTTTTTAATTATAAAGTTAGAATTGACCCCTAACTTTATGTAGAATGCACAAAGTAGTAGTAGAAATGTTGTTGTATAAGCTTAGGAACATGAAGCGAATAATGAAGATCAAGTTTTTGATGTTCAATATTATGGGACAAATCAAATGATCCAAGACTTGTTCACTCAATCGGATGAGTATGGGGATAGTGATGGTATTTATGATGAAACTATGATAGAAAAGGAAAATAAATGACTTTATAAAGGCTTAAAAGAAAATATTCTCTCTCCTACATTGCTACTAGTGAACTTATAGGTTATGAATCATTTTTAACACTTGTATGACACAAATCCTAAGGTATGTAATATGTTTCATCACATATACATAAAGGTTGATTTTTTTCTCTTTTTTTTGGTGTTAATTAATGTGTAAAATAAGGATGCAATATTTATGATTAATATTCTTTATATTAACTAGTTATTTTTTAAGTTGTAAATTGTTTGGTGAATTCATGTTACCATCATCAAATATTTTACCTTGCACATATCGAGATTTACATGCCATTATAAAATACTTTGGAATGGAGTATCAATATATATATGCATGTCCTAATGATCATATTATATATTATGGAAAACATATGTTGAAAACATAATGTCTTCAATGTCATATCAGTAGATATCGAACCGATCAAGTAACAAAAAGAGTTCCTTGAAAGGTTCTTCATCATACTCCCATAATTCCACGTTTGCAGCTATTGTTCAAGTGCAAAATCATAGAAAGGTTTATGGTTACCATGCATAGAACAAAACTAGAGATGGTGTTCTTAGAATGCGTGCAAATGGTTATGCATTTAGGTAAATTAAGGAAAAATGGCAAAAATTTAAATATGAACCTCATAATGTTAGGCTTTCATTGGAAGCTAACAATGTTAATCCATTCAGAGAGATTATGTCTATTTACTTAGTGTGGCATGTTTTTTTTTTTTTTTTTATCAACAATAAAATTCCTCGGATGCCAATAAAGAGGGAGAACATAATGTTGAGAATGATTATTTCGGATATTTGTTTACATTAATTTTTCGAATGTAATATTTTCATTTGTTTCATTTTTTGCATAATATCTTTTATTTATTTATTTACTTATGTAATATACATATCATGGTATTAATTATGTATAATTTCAAAAAATTAGGTAAGTAACAAGTTAAAGATATGAATTTATATATCATGCCTCTTATTGACGAGCTACTAAAGTTATGATTTGGAATCACTATGTATGACATCTGTGAACCAATTGGGGAGAAGAAATTTTGATTCAGTGGAACACCTATATGGACAATTCATGATGCCCCGGGGATAACACATTTTTTTGGTATGTAACATTATGTTGCACTTTAAAACTATATAATTATTTAAAGATAACATGCATGTTTTTTAAATAATCCTATTGTATAATTGGCATTAATCCATCTATTGCAGATCTTCAAACGAAGGGTGAGTTTTGATGCCTAGTTTGTGGTCCTAAGATGAAGTATCGTCATTCAAAATTTTTAGGAAAGATGGTGTTTGATGAGCATAGGAACTTCATCCCTAACAACCATAGGTATCGTACTACTGAAAACCATATTTTCAATTGGAAAGAAGAGGCTAGATTAAAACTATGAAGAATGACACCTCACCAATGGAGGTTGGAATATAGCATAAATTTTCAAGGTACACAATTTTTTTATGTATCGTATATGTTATGTTTTGAATTTTTATTTTATTATTGAATTTATTTTACCGTATTTGATAATTATTGTTGTGATTTATTTTATGCTTCATCAAGGATGCCATCATGAAGGTATTGATAATTGGCTTCCACGAGGAATGAAATGTTATCCGACTCAATTCATGAGGTTTCCCTACTACGAGGAGCTAAAAATAGATCATTTTTTTGATACAATGCACATCGAGAAGAATGTGACATAAATGTTATGGTGAATCATAGATGGTAGAAGGGATAAAGAAAATATTGTCAAAATTTATACTGACATTAAGGAATCCAATCATGCAATGCAATGTGTGATACGATCAAATAGTGATGGAGACAAAAATAACCTTCCATGTTTATTAACAGAGAAACAAAGAAATGAAGTAAAAGAGGTCATTCAAAGAATTAAATTTCCCACAGTATTTTCTTCAATCATAAATTATATCTTAACGAAGAAAGGTGAATTTGGTGGGGTAAAAGGACATGATTGGCATACCTTCATTAAGGTAATAATTTTGGTATACATATTTATATATTGGCTGTATACATATTTTAATATTTTTTTTGTCTACATTGGAAAAAAAACAACAATTCATTTTTATTGTTACAGTATGTTCTACCTCTATCTCTCCCAAACGACTTTGACATCAGCGTCAAACAAATTATATATGATCTTGAAAAATACATGAGGTATGTCGTTTTGATTTATATGATTCTTTTTTCAATTTGTTGTTGTACTTAATCACATATGTTTTACTCGTAATGTAATATATATTATGTTTTTTTGAAACAAGTTATTTTCTTGCGCCGTGATTTGTAGATGGTTTTCATTAAAAGAAATCCATCAAGATGATATAAAGTATTGGAAGAGAGAATTTTTTCGGCTAATGTTCAAAATGAAAAAGTATCTACCTCCAACATTTTTCAATGCACAAGAACACTACCTCATACACCAAGTTGAGGATATTGAAATGTGTGGACCTATACACACAAGGTCAATGTGGATGGTGGAGATGCACTTGAAATCATTGAACGCTTCGGTTAGACAAAGAGTACATCTTGAGGGTTCTATAGTGGAGGGATATATGGTATATCAATCCATGGTGTATATTAGTCAGTATCTTCCTAAATTAGCAACACCAAATATGCATGAAGTGCATCTCTTTTGGGATGTGAAATCCATCAAAAAATTTGAGGGGAGCACCTGTTGAGGAAAGGTGGAATGAAGAAAGTGACAGGTAATTAAATTGTGGAGATTTATAGTACATATAAATTTTCATTTTTTCTTAAATATATGATCATACTCATATATTATTTATTCTTTCATCAATTGTTAATATTTACCATGGTTTTTTAACTAATATTTAATATTTGTGAATTATGATTTTTTGACTCAGTTGCTCAGGATTGGGATGCCCTACATTTATGCATTACGAAAAATCTTGACTGGACAAAGGTATGGATTGAAAGTTGTAAACAACAACATGGTGATAGGTTATCATGGAAACAATTTCCTAAATTGGTTAGAGAAGTTCATCATAATGGAGATGCCAATGTTACACAGAGGGAAATTGATTTAGCATATGGTTTGAAATATGGGCAGGAAATCAAATTCACCCATTTTATCCAGTTAATTTATATTATATTAATTTGAATAGTTGTTTTTTTTTTCAGATACTTTCCAAGTTTATTAATTGACAATGCATCTTTTGCATGTCTGGCATATTGCAATTGAAACACCACAAGGCTATGTGGTTCAATGGTTATAAATTTTGCATCAAACAGTTGGATTAAACCAGGAAAAATTATAATAGTGGGATAACTGTAGTATTCCATATCACTAATGTTTTCTCTATGAGTGACATACATCCCCGAGAATCTAAAAATAGGTATTATCGGTATTTGGATGATATACTTGAGTGTTAATTTAATTCCTTCAAATTAGTTATGTTCGACCTCAAATGGTATAGGTTACGAATGCATGAACGAGATTAGAAAAGAAATGTTAAATTCAACATGCCAATGAATTTATTATTATTAAAACAATGATGTTTGAAAGAGTACATGATCACTATGTTTTTCCAAGCCAATGTGAATATGTATTTTACTCAAAGGTTCCAGGAGAGAGGGACTGGTCATTTGTTGTTAGATATAATCCAAGAGGAAGGCCAATAAAGTATATTGTAGAGGAAAAATATGATATTGAATAATAAGATGATGTGTCAGAGACAGAGAAGGAATTTTGGTCGACAGATGAAGAAGATGAAGAAAATGAACCAGGCGTAGGAGACAATGCAATTCTTGATTATGATGTTGATGAAGATATGCTCGAAAATTACATTGACGATGATGATGATATCGTCAATCCTTTTAACACCATTTCTGAACTAGATGATGATACAGATGTTGAGTTGGATGAGGTACGTAACTATATATTTTAATTTGTATGAAATATTATCTTTAAATAATTTACTTATGTGGGTTAATTACATGTTTTTAAGTTTTATGTCATTTTGTTATATCCTATGTTACGTGTTTATTATTTCAAACCTAAAAATAATGGCGATAACATATGTGCTAAACTAAATTATCATTTACAAACTCATAATTTCATTTACCTTAATTATTTTTTGGTTTGGTAGTTTCTATGCATGATTACTACATTGCTTTCATTTATTTTCAATTTTATATATTGGGTATTGTGGAATTAAGAGTGACGCGAGGAGGATGGGAGGGGCCATATGAGCTTCGAACTTCACATGGTTGGCCTTGTTTAGTAGAGAATAAATTATTCTCGAAACCAAGAGAAGTGCATTCATATTTATACTATCATCGTAAATGTCATAATTGTTGTCATAGTATTGCAACAGTGAAGTTCGATGAACATGTTCGTCATTACTATATCATCTTAGCCGAAAATGTTTGAAAACATGGGAATTTGGCCCATGCGTTAGGTGGAAATAAGAAGGAACTAGATGCTATTTTTTATTTAAATAATAGTTAATTTGTACTAATATTCTTTATAGAGCGAAAAAATACTTAGATGAGAGAAAAAAACAAAGACAAGAAATAATTGATGAAGCTTGTGCAATTTATCAAGTAATTATTTATCAATGTTATTGAATTCCCTTGCAGTACTAGATGTGGGGACGTATGTCTCAAATGAATTTTAAAACAAACAACTAAAATGCATAGTACTAGGACCAGGCATGGGCAACAGTGACCTGTGAATGGGACCAACATTGAATTTTTTTCAAATTATTTATGTATGCCCTAAAATTTGACATGGATGGATTGTTCGCATGCCTTGATGATATGGGAGGGTTTCTAGACTCAAATATGACTCACACACCCACTCTATATATCTTATCTCATCCTCTTTTCGTTTGAAATTTCTTGTATTAATGTCATGCATGGAACTCCCAACATACCCATCGTCATGGTCGTGCTATTTATATTCATCATATGTGTCATTCAAAACCCACATCATGCTAATCAATTCCATGATTTTGGTCGAAAGAAGAATTCTCTAAATGATATTTTGTATTTAAATAATGATTTCATATTAATATTCTTTATGGAGGAAAAAAAGTACTTAGATGATAGCCAAAAAAAAAAGACAAGAAATAACTGATGAAGCTTGTGCATTTTATTAAGTACTTCTTTATCAATGTTATTGCATCCCCTTATAGTACTATGAGGACTCAAGCCACCCACTCTCTAATTCTATGAGGACTCAAGTCACCAACTTACAATGAGGAACCATAACATTGATAATTATAGGGGGATGTTGGCTAAAAACATAGTAATTGTAGGAAATTCCTTCGTCCTTAAAAAATGATCCTTTTTGGTTTCCTAAACTCATTTCCATCAAGTGAGGGAAGAATGAGTTCTCAACCATTTCAATCAATGAAAATACTTTGAGGAAATGTGCAATCGACAACTATGATGATTGTATAAACCACCACCGTGGAAATCTGATTTAGAGATAGGTGGTGGGGAGAATATGAATAATTATGTTCTTCCTTGCTACTTGCTATATTCCATCTACATCATGATGTTGATTGGGAAGAAATTAATCAAACCGTTGATTTATGCAAACCAATATTAGTGCAATGACCATTTTCTAAGGATACAACCACATTGAAGAAAAGCCTCCAACCTAAAATTACAATTTCATCAAATCCAAAATTACAATTTCAATCAAGATTGTCTATACATATTCTAATAACAATAAATTGAAAAAAGTTGAAATTGTATGACATTTACCCTTCTTTACTATTTAAAATGATACAAATCAAATAGTCCTAAACATTTTTATGTTAATGATGCATATTCTTTCTGTGGACATGATTTAATAGAAATGGAATATTCTTCATCATCTTCATAAATGAAAGGTTCAGATTAAGCACAATAACTTCCTTCCAGGTCAAAAGTTGGTTGTTAGTCATTGGTGAGTGTCATTAACATTAATTAGGTATTTATACTCCCTCTAGAAATCTCTATTCGTTTTATCCTATCCTATCACGGGGCTGCATGAACCATTCCTCCAGATGCGACATTGGCGACTTAATCTTACTAAAGAAAAAAACTGCTTAATCCTACGACTTAATCCTAGTAGGTGGGACCCCCTTGTAGTTTGGAGGATCAGATCATGTGCTTATTTGATATTTATGTTGTTGTTTCGACACTGCTTACAAGGTTCTACATGATTGATGGTAGAATGTTGGTTCTAACTGCGACAAATGGATGATGGAGGGGGCATGTTATGTGTTGTTTATGTTGTTCTAAGATCTAATTTCATTTTATGATGGCTTATGTTATCCATTGTTACCCTTTCTATATGTTCTTGGATTCATTACTGTGACACATGCATAAGAGACATGTTAGTAACAACATATAAGAGCAGTTGAAAAAAGATAAAAGCAATATAACAAAATGAAAAAGAAAGGAACTAGACTATTCTAATATGCTACACTATATGCATTGGAATTAAAGGATGGTTGTTAGTCCTAGCTAACCGGGTTATTGGCTATATGATTTATTGAGTTATATGGAAACACATGTGATATGTGTTATAGTATGGTTGTTTGTGGTTAATGTGACATAGGGTGGTGCCTTTGGCAATTAGTGGATGTTGGTTTTGATGCATGTTTAATTGAATGAATTAATGGATTAGTGGGTTGGCATGTACTAAGGAATTGATTGACTAGAGGATGAAGGTGACATGCATTTACTGCACATCACTCCATACCCCTCCCACTCGCTGTCACCATGGCTTGGATATTGTTTAATTGTGTTCATTGTGGTAAAGCTCTAATTTTGAAGTAGAGGAAGAACTGCTCCACCAAGCTCGCATTTTTTAAGGTTTTCATGGTTACAGGTATGTCTTTTTGCCATCCATGAACCCGCTCTGGTTATGAAATAGATATTGGATTGTTGGTGTATGGGTCTATGCTTTCCTTAAGTCTGGTAACTATGCAATTTTGTGATATTTCCATAGAATAGATTGTTTGTGTGGTTTTCATGGAAAATGAAAATGATGGTTGAAGTCACAGTTTTTATTGATTATTCTGAGTACTAGAAGCCATGAAGGCTCTCTGTCATCCTGACTGGTTCTAGTTGGAGAAATTTATGCAGTCCTGATTGGATGTCTGTCTTCACACTTCTCTTGTCACCATACCCAGTCATTTTGTTGATTATGGGGTTGTTGGGTTTGAACCACATTATGTCATTGCGTATCGTTCAACTGAGTATGGGTTCTTTCATGCTACTAATGTTGCATAGTAGGTTACAATGGATATTATGCCAAGGGGATTGCTTAATATTGATTTCTTCTCTTGGATCTATTTTATCTCATAATTCTTTGGGATGATTGGGAAAACCACACGGGTTATAGCCTACGCATTCTCGGTGTTATTACAAATTGAAATGAAGCCTCATGCTCCTCTATTCCTAGTCTCCCCTATCTCATGAATGGTCACCCTGTCTACGAAGTTGTTGGTGGTATGACCTGTGTGTCCACTGTATGATCTCAGAAGTTCTCACCTGTTGTTAGGGGGTGACTCCAGTCTCCCTGTGATGATCCACAAAGCAAACCCTTGATTTTCAAGCATGTTTCAGAGCCGTTATATCCTATCGGTTTTATTTTTTGCTGTTATGAGTTGGCAGGGTATCATCGACACTATCTGATTGTTGACTCGTCTCTTTTGATTATATTAATAGTGGTCTTGGTTATTGGTAGTTGGTCACTTCATTGGATATTATAATCATTGGATCGATAGATCAGTTTGGTTAACTGGTTGATTAGAGAATGAGATTAAATACACAATCGTTGTCTCTTACATTGTAATTATTGAATTTTTAACCCAACATTATCTTATAATTGATTAAATCACAGTGATGCTTCATGCGTAATGCATTAGTATGAGTGGTATTCCTACATCATGTTAAGTTGAGTTGATGGTTGTTGTGATTATGTGTTTTAAATTGCCAAAGGAGAGTATTGCGATCATGATAATTGTGGCATGGTTATCCACTATATATGCTATTTATATTATTTGATTTCACTATCAGAGATGGTCACGGGTTTTCATTAAACAATATGGTTTTATTGCAATTTCATCTATTTCAGAACTGGAATGGAGCATACTGTTGTTGCCTCATTGTATTGGATTGATAGCTCAACATCGTTGATATTTGGTTTCGGGGTAATTAGATATGTCAGTCACACAAATACTCTTGTGTTTTGATGTTCTGTGTGTCCCACAACATTGTATGAGTTGAAATGGTGATTGTTGTTACTATGTGTTTAAATGGCAAGGCCAAAATATTGTAAATTGAAATATTGATCATTGTGTTTGACTTTCCACTATGTATGATTGATGAATCTCATACATCTTAACAGAGATAGGAACGAGTGGTGTGACAATATGGTCTCATTGTGATTTAATGAAATTGAAGAATGAAATCGGGCATGCTTTTGTGTGTGTGTTTGATTAAGGAAATAATTCGTGGACAATGGTTGATGTTTTGATGTTGAACATAGTGGAATTAGGTGATTTTGTGTTCATTTGGATTTATTTTTTAAAACATTAAGTGGATAAATGAGAAGAAACAAAACTCTTCTACAGGTTGTTATGGAAGGCATATTGTCTTGTTTTGATGACATTTTGTTAAAAATTTAATTACAAATAGTAAGCAAGTTGATACGCAAAATTGATTGAATTATACACAATAGTTGTCTAATTGAGCACATTGATTATTTGATTGGTATAGGACCTTTTGCATTTGATATATAATGGTTTTATGGATTAATTAATTAATTTTATGAACAATATCTTCTCTCTTTCCCTACCATTATTTAAATTTTCACTAATTACTATCCCCCCGCCTTCCCATATCCATTTTTCACTCCCTGTTCCTAAAATTTAATTATAGTAAGAGAATTATGTATTATAACAGCCTAAAATCATAGTTTTTTAGATGGATTACAATGACATGTTCCTTGGTTTACATTACATTTGATTATGTGTTGTTTGTGATAAATAACCATGTTTTGTTTCCCCCTCATTTTATCATTTTTCGCTCAATACAAACCCCTCGCATATCCCAGGACCTTTTGTTCATCCCCTGCTCATTGACAACAATTGAACAGTTTGTATGGATTGGATTGCATGAGTTTGATATGTTGTTGAGCCAAAGTCTATTTCATATTTTTTAGGAGTTGTCATATATGGCTGTTAAAGAAACTATTTGATAATCAATCATGCATGCAGGAATGAGTTTTTTCAGCCAAAGTAGCCATGGCAGAGGAAACCGAGGGAGAGGTAATTGGAACAGAGGCTAAAAAAGGCCAAGATTATCCATACACGTTGATGCTGACTTACAAGAGTTAGGCCACCTATTTCAGGCTGGGTTTTTCAATTGGATTGGGCAAGGAGTGGTCCAACTGAGGCCTGAAAGGCCTCCCTTCCAAGCTCCACAAGCCCCTGGTATTCTCGTGCCCCCTCATGTCTCATTACAACCCAAGGTTCCCAAAAGTGATAGATGGAAAGAGATTGTCCACCCAATAGTCTACCAACATCATAGTTGGCCCAATTTGTCCTTACCTACTCCCCCACCTATCAATTAGATTGTCCAAGATGCACCTGTCCACACACCAGTTTAGTCCTCTCATGCTAGAAATTTTTTGAAAATCGAGGCTCACAGTGCCCCTGATAGAGGAAAATCCACTGTTGCCCCTTCCTCCCCATCCAATGGCTCTGATAAATCCATGTCTTCCTGGATTCATTTGAGGAGCGATTGTTCTCATGTGATCAACGAGATTAGGCCTAAAGGCTCAGCGCAACCAAAGGAAAATTCAGAGAAATCAGAGGGTGACAACAACAACCAAGGAAAGATTGCATCTCAGAGTGGAAAATATGGTTTTTGAGTTTTATTTTATTTATTGTTGATGACAGTTGACTTCAGAAGTTTGGACAACATGTTTTCTTTGGATATATAAGTAATATATTTTTTAAAATAGTTTCAAATATTAATGAGATAAATTGTCAAATATGAATGTGGTGATGGGAGTCACAAGGAGGGGTGTTTTGCTTCATTAACTAGTTATGTTATGATTGTTAAGAGCTAAAGGGAGTGACAAGGGGTCCCACCCACTAGCTATTATTTATTTAAAACCCTTATTATAATTTATTACTTCCCCCCCTAACTAAAAATTTGGTTGATTTTTTAGTTAACTTAACTAATGAAGTAGTTCAACTACTTCAACCAATTCTAATTTTCTTAAAGGAAAAAGGAAAGGGAGGAACAGGGAGGAGGCATAGAAGGAGAAGCATACTGAGGTTTTCTCTTTGAGTTTATGTAGAGATAGTTCAATTTTCATTCATTCCTTAATATCACAAACCTATTTCATTTTTATGATAGCATGGTCTTATTGTAGACAACAAGATTCAGGGTTGAATTCCATCATTCAAACACTTGTTTTTCAGAGGTGTTGATCTCTCTTTGATAGTCTGTGTAGACTTGTTTGTTTGTGAATTAGTTTTCATGACTGACAAATGTTATTGTGCAGAGTTGAGTGGGAAACAATCTGTGGCAACTGATCCATCTTTTAGAGTTCGGTTTTTTATTTTCTATCTGAGGTCCGTTTGTATGTTCCATTGGGGATGTCTAAGTTTAACTTTGATCCAAAACTTCTTCAAGAATTTTTTTTGAAGAGAATGACTCTTTGGTGAATTAGAATGAAATAAAGGATTTCTTTATATCTCATCTATATTGATTATCATTTTGGTGTCTTTGCTTCTGTGTCTACATTTATTTCAACAACTATTATATTCAGAAAATCATATAAATAATGAATTTTCCAGCAATTTTTTATGTATAAAAAGACTAGCCTAAGAACCTGTAATCAATACTTGTGAGTTAGGATATTATTTTTGATGGCTATAAACATAAGGTGACATTCCTGTCTATTTTTCTTTAACTAAGAAGAATCTGAAAATGCTTGAGTAAGATCATTTCATATCTTTTCCTTAACATTTTTTTGGCGACCATACTGGGGAGATCTTCAATATCTCTCTAGTTAATTGTTATACTCGATTATCATCGAATACATATATTTTTATGATATTGATTCTTTGACTGTTTTATTTCTTAATGACTGTGCATGTTGCAAAGGCAGCCCAATATTGAGCTCAATCTTCAAGATCATACCAGCATTGCTTTGAACCTATTTAACACCATTTTAGACACTGCCGATACTCGTGTTGAGATTAATCATTCATGGGATGCAATTGAGCAATATATTAGTTCCCAAGAACATTGGGAAGCTAGACGTAGATAGCCTAGAAATCAACAGTAACCTTCTTGTTCCTTTAGTGTTGGCCTTTCTTTCATGTCCTTATACTCTTGTGTCTCTAGAACAAGAAGAGGCTTATCACCCGAAATGAACCCTATTGCTGAAATAGGAAGAAGGAATGTTGTGTTATATACCCAACAAAGTGCTCTAAGGAGAACCTTGTATGATTCTTCAAGTTCATCTTTTTATCCTTCACCTATCATCCACAAGATGGCATCTAGTGGTGGCTCCGGTGGCACTGGAAGTGCTTCCTCTTATCAATCTTCATATTTGTCAGTGATTGGTAGCTTATATAGCCACCATATCCCTGTCCAATCTACCACAAATCCCACCAAATTCATTAAAAAATATGGGTTTTTTCAGTTTGAAGAAGACACCACAACCACACTATGGCATGTGTCCTCTCCTCTTAACTTAACACCTTCTACTCGTCCACTTCCTAAATTCAAATAACATCTCCCTAGGTTGTTAGGAAATAACATTGTCACTACAAATGAACACTTGGTGGCATTTTATAATGCTTGTCACAGCATAGGATCCAATGACAATGATACTTGCATGTGCTTATTCGTCAATGCCTTGGAGGGAAAGGTTGCAGGCCAATTTATTTGACCTTCCCCCTAAGATTCTGTCTACTTGGGAGGAGTTAATATATTGGTTTGAATCCACTTATGGGAAATCTAAAAGAACTACCATGAATTTACGAGAATACAATAACATCGCCTATAAGGATGGTGAGACCATCAAGTCCTTCAACTTGTGCTTCACTAAGTTATGAAATCATATCCCTAAACTCATTCGACCTCATAACCAAGATTCTTTCATTCATTACTATAATGCATTACCTTCCTCCTACCATCATAGGCTTGAGGAAAAATCCATCGATAATCTCGGTTCTTCTCTGCATACTTGTTTAGAGTATGAAGAACATCTTGAAATAATAGGCCTTCGTCAGGGAGAATCGGTTAAAAAGACAAACATGTCCTCCCTCTTACAGCTAGTACAAGATATGAACAATCGTATGACAGTGTATGAGAGAAAGGGGACTATCTCCCCTCTCACCCCTGGAGCTTCATCCTCTTCTGCACCTCCTGTAACATCCCGCTCTGGCGCACTGAGGACACTTATTCTTTGAGGACACTTGCTCGCAAGTGATCTGGACCCTTTTTGATGTTGGACCTTATATATTTGATTATGATGTGATTGACATATGATATGATGTGTTACTATTCATGTAGACGGGTGCTATTGA
>ML789848.1:196300-275479 GCA_009831015.1 Picea engelmannii | reverse complement strand
GCATTTATTAGTAAAATGCAAATGCGTCGTGCTTATTGTTGTCCCCGGTCTCGTAGTACTTGGTGTTGGTGTTGCGCAGGCTGTCCGTGTCGGGCGGGATGTAGACTCCTCTTGTAGCCTAGTATTTGTGTCTGGGTGTAATCTGGTGGAAGGAATCCAGAGCCGTATCAGTAGTCTCGGGCTGTTTAAAGGCACAGTTCCACTACTGCGACTCTACTGTCAGGATTCCTTCGTTCGGTGACAGTACTGTGCCTAACCCCTGGTGTCTGTCTCTGCCTACAGCCGTTAGTTGCCAGCCTCCTGTTCGGGAAAGTTGCTTCTTGTTGTCGCTATGATATGTCGGGTCGTCTTGATTGTGTCCATCTGACTTGCGTCCTGTTGGTTCGAGTGTTGACATAGGGTCGAGGGGGTTGTTTCTTCTACACACGCACACACTTGACCTACAAACAAAAAAAAATTTCACCGGTTGACTGAGTAGATGTCCTTAGCTAGGAGGGTTGTTACACCTCCCTTTAGAAACCCAATTGAAAATAATTTTCAGCCTAAAGTTATCTTGCCTCGAAGTTGGTGTAAATTTTGCAAGGAAGCCACATGTGAGGTAAGGAAGAGTTCCAGAGATAATATCTTTGGAAAAAGACTAGAAACTACCTTTGTTGTCCTAGATTTTGCAGAGCCAAAAGATGTCGTGATCATCAATACTAGGAACAAAGCCTATGCTCCCAAGGGAAAATTTGATCCTCCCCGCAATTCTTGTAGCTTGAGCTGATCCTCACTCGCTGCTACTGTTCAGGTTCCGAAGGTTCCCAGAAGTCAAGGAACAAATTCCCCTCTCCCCTCTTCCAAATACAATATCTTGAATCAGTTGTCCAACATCAAAGTAGATGCAACCCTTATGGACATGGTTGTCGTCCCTGAACAAAATATGCATCTGGAAAAATTCATGGAAGGAAAATATTATTTTGTAGCCAATATTTCTAAAGAGGTAAAAGAGGAGGATTCATATGTAAATAAAGTAGGTGTACGTAAATTTATATAGCCTATAAAAAATCCCCCTTTTTACATTTATGCAAATATTATGGATAAGATTGCCCATTGTTGCCTCATTGATGGCGGTTCGGGACCAAGTGTGATTTAGAATATTATTATGGAATATCTAGGCTTGTCTTGTACAAATGAAAGTGCAAAAAGAATGCTCTCCTATAATAATATACAAAAAACAACCATAGGGGAGATTAAGGATGTGACCTTAGTTTTGAGTGCTCACCATGAAATAAGGACAACCCTTAGTATTCAGGTAATTGATATGCCAGTAAGAAATTACTCAATCATATTGGGAAGAGATTGGAAAGATTTGACGAGTGGATACCTATCACTCGATGGGACACACTTATCTGTTCCTCAAAATGGTAAAAACATTATAGTCCTTAGAGAGGGAATGATTTCACCTTACATAGAGAGTGTTTCATAGCCTAATGTGAAATATATCGAAGAGGACCTATGGGTGTATTCCATCTTTGTTGAGGAGAATAACATTCCCTTGGAAAAAATTGATTTAGATGATGGTATGTGGCACATGCACTTTGATGATTCTTGCTCTAATGAGGTAACAGAGCTGGCATTATCTTGATTTCTCCTGTAGGAAAAATCCATAACTTTTCTTACAGGTTGGAGTTTTCTTGCACTAACAATGTCACTGAATTTGAAGCTTTATTATAGGGCATTGAGAATTTGTATAATCTTGGTTGTGGTCACCTTTCAGTTTTTGGGGATCCCAGGCTTGTTGTGAACCTTGTACATAAAATTTACTCTCCTAGCAACAAGTTGATGAAACGATACACCCAAACTGTTTGGGCGCTTATCTCGAACCTTTTATCTTTCAACATCACTCACGTTAAGAGGGAGTTAAACTAAATGGACGATCAGTTAGTTGTTTTTGCGGCCTCTCCTAATCAACAACTTCTGCCACACAGACCTGATTATACCTTTCAATCTCTGTATCATCCACATATCCCCGACAATGTAGAATCTTGGCAGGTCTTCCCTAATGATGAGAGAATTTGTTATTTCATTAAAAATGAACCTTTTAAGCCTAAGGAAATTATATCCATAGAAGATAACAAGATTCCTAAAGGCTTGACTCCTCTAGAGAGTTCATTTTCATCGAGTGATGTAAGCAAAAAGGAGAAACAAAAAGAAGAGGAAACGAAAAGGAAGGTGAGTGAAACCATCTCCTTGAACATTGGGACACCCGAGGCTCCAAAGAATGTTAAAATAGGTGCCCAATGTTCTGATAAGGGAGAAATGAAGTTGGTGAAGCTACTTGGTGGATTTTGAGATGTTTTTTCTTGGTCTTATACAACATGATATCCCCATCAAGGAGGGCATGAAACCAGTTAGGCAGAAACAAGGACCTACTAACTTTGCATTTAAAGAAACCTTTCAAAGGGAGTTGGAAAATTTCTTAAGGGCTGGGATCATTTTTTCGGTCAAGTACCCTAAATGCATTTCAAATTGGGGACCTGTTTCGAAGGTCACTGATCATATTAGAACTTGCATTAATTTTCGCACATTCAGTCAGGATATTATGAATAACTCTTTCTTTCCTCTTAATATGGAAATGATTCTGCGACAGGTTGTGAGGTCAAAAATGAGGCCCTTACTTGAATTTTTTTTGGTTATAGTCGAATCAAGGGAAAGGGGGCACATGCTCATAAAACCACTCTTATGACTAATTAGGGTACTATGACTTATAAATTCCTATTTTCTAGCCTACCTGATGCAAGTACCACTTTTAAAAGACCTATACAAACAACTCTGGATGAATTGATCAGTATCCATATCTATCTTGGTGATCTGATTGTACATGTTAAAGGGCTAATTATCACCTCAGAGTTCCAAGTGTTATTTCTAGGTCCATTCAAATTTTTTTTTGTCTTGGATACTAACTCTTACATTATAAGGGATTTAAAGGATCAATTGTTTTCCTACAATACTAATGGTTCTCACTTGAAACATTATGTGGGACCAACGTGAAAAATGCTAACGCTGTTTGGATTTTTTGTATACTAGTAACCTAGATCTGCTTTCAATTTTGTACTATTTTCTTTTCTTCTTTTGCAAAAGTTTGATTTATTCTTTCTATTTTAAAACATTTCCTACTTCTTTTACATTTGGTCATTTTATTGCTACTGTTTTTATTCTTGCATCTTTACTTATGTCATGATTTTGTTGCTTACCATCTTTTAGTTGATTTGGTAAAAAATAAGGTGTTGGATCAACTCTGCCACAGTGTCACTCCTGCGAGATGTTGTTGGTCAATAGAAATCACAATTACATAGCTATCACAATGTTTTCCCTGAAAATCACACTTGAATTTGTTATCTGCTTCCAGTGTTGTCTAAAAAAACAAATTTGGGTTATCTCTCGCTTCTTCTTTCCCTTTCTTCATCCATTTGAGAATTAAGAGAGCAAGTCCATAATTTTCTCCTTGAAGTTAAGAGCTGACCCTGGTTGAATGATCATGCATACAAGGATAAACCCCCTCATACTTAACATTTTTCATGAGTTATTCCCAAATTTCCCATCATATTTCCATTAAATCCGCTCACTTCCCCCTATTGCATAATCATTCTGGTTCTATCTTCTTAATCTATTGTTCTTGGTCTGCAAAACCATGAGTTATGAGTTCTAAATCTGTTGAAAACAAATTTCCTTGTGGAGTCACCAGTTTGTTGACGATTAAAATTGCAATGAGGTTTTTGCCCACAAAGTATTGCTAAAGACTATTAATTATATGCTAAATGATATATATAATACTAGTAGGTGTGACCCCCTTTTAGTTTGGAGGATCATCTCAGGTGATTATTTGATATTTCTGTTGTTCTTTCAACACTGCTTATAAGGATCTATGTGATTGATGGTAGAATGTTGGTTCTAACTGCGACAAATGGATGATGGATGGGGCATGTTATGTGTTGTTTTTTTTTTATTCTAAGCTCTAATTTAATGTTATGATGTCTTATCTTATCCATTGTTACCCTTTCTATCTGTTCTTAGATTCATTACTGTGACACCTGCACAAGAGACATGTTAGTAACAACATATAAGAGCAGTTAAAAAAAGATAAAAGTAATATAACAAAATGCTAAATAAAGGAACTAGACTATACTAATATGCTACACTATATGCATTGGAATTAAGAGGATGGTTGTTAGTCCTAGCTAAATGGGTTAGTGGCTATATGATTTATTGAGTTATATGGAAACACATGTGATATATGTTATAGTATGGTTGGTTGTGGTTAATGTGACATAGGGTGGTGCCTTTGCCAATTATAGGTTGTTGGTTTTGATGCATGCTTAATTGAATGAATTAATGGATTAGTGGGTTGGCATGTACTAAGGAATTGAATGAATGGAGGATGGAGGCGACATGCATTTACTACACGTCACTCCATACCCCTCCCACTGGTCATCACCCTGGCTTGGATATTGTTCAATTGTGTTCATTGTGGTTAAGCTCTGATTTTCAAGCGGAGGAAGAACTACTCGGCCAAGATCATGTTTTTTAAGGTTTTCGTGGTTATAGGTATGTCTTTTCGCCATCCATGAACCCGATCTGGTTATGAAATAGATATTGTCTCGGTGATGTATGGGTCTGTTATTTCCCTAATTCTGGGAACTGTGTAAATTTGTGATATTTCCCTAGAATAGATGGTTTGTGTGGTTTTCATGGAAAATGAAAATGATGGTTGAGGTCACAGTTTTTATTGATTATTCTGAGGACTAGAAGCCATGAAGGCTCTCTTTCATCCTTACTGGTTCTAGTCGGAGGGTTTTTATGCAGTCTGGATTGGTTGGCTGTCTCCACACTTCTCTTCTCACCATATCCAGTCATTTTCTTGATTATGGGATTGTTGGGTTTGAACCACATTATGTCACTGCGTATCATTCACTTGAGTATGGGTTCGTTCATGCTACTGATATTAGGCAGTAGGTTACGATGGATATTATTCCAAGGGACTTGCTTAAGATTGATTTCTTCTTTTGGCTCTATTTTATCTCATCATTCTTCAAGATGATTGGGAAAACCACAAGGGTTATACCCTATGTGTTCTCGGTGTTATTACAAACCAAAATGAAGCCTTGTGCTCCTATGTTCCTAGTCTCTCCTATCTAGTGAACGGTCACCATGTCTGCGAATTTGTTGGTGGTATGACCTATGTGTCCACCGTATGATCTCAGAGGTTCTCACCCATTGTTAGGGGGCAACTCCGGTCTCCCTATGATGATCCACAGAGAGAACCCTTGATTATTCAAGCTCATTTTGGAGCCATTATATCATGTCAATTTTATTTTTGATTGTTATGAGTTGGTGGGGTATAGTCGACAGTGTCTGATTGTTGGCTCATCTCTTTTGATTATTTTGACAGTGGCCTTGGTTATTGGTATTTGGTCACTACATTGGCTATTATAATCGTCGGATCGATAGATCAGTTTGGTTGATTGGTTGATTAAAGAATGAGATTAAATATATAGTCGTCATCTCTTACATTGTAATTATTGAATTTTTAACCCAGCATTAGCTTATAATTGATTAAATCACAATGATGCTTAGTGTGTAATGCATTAGTATGAGTGGCCTTCCTTCAACATTTTAAGTTGAGTTGATAGTTTTTTTGACTGTCTATTTTAAATCGCCAAAGGAGAGTATTGCGATCATGATAATTATGGCCTGTCTATCCATTGTATATGCTATGGATATTGTTTGATTGCACTATCAGAGATGGTCACGTTTTTTTTTTAAACAATATGGTTTTATTGCAATTTCATCGATTTCAAAAATGGAATTGGGCATACTGTTGTTGCCTTGTTGTATTGGATTGATAGATTGGCATCGTTGATGTTTGGTTTCAGGGTAATTAGACATGTCAGTCACATAAATGCTCTTGAATTTTGATGGTCTGTGTGTCCCACAAAGTCATATGAGTTGAAATGGTGATTGATGTTACTATGTGTTAAAATGACAAGTCGGGATTATTTTCAATTGAAATATTGATCATTGTGTTTGACTGCTCACTATGTATGATTGATGAATCTCATACATCTTAACAGAGATTGGCATGGGTTTTGTGATAGTGTGGCCTCATTACAATTTAATAAAATTGAAGAATGAAATTGGGCATGCTTTTGTGTCTATGTTTGATAAGGAAATACTTCATGGATAGTGGTTGATGTTTTGATGTTGAACAATGAGGAATTAGGTGGTTGTGTGTTCATTTGGAAATTGTTTTAAAATAGTAAGTGAATAAATGAGAAGAAACATAACTCTTCTACATTTTTTTATGGAAGGCATATTGTCTCATTTTGATGACACTGTGTTAAAAATTTAATTACATACAATAAGCAAGTTGATACACATAATTGATTCAATTATACACAGTAGTTGTTTAGTTGAGCATAGTGATTATTTGGTTGGTGTTGGACCTTTTGCGTTTGATATATAATGGTTTTATAGATTACTTAATTAATTTTATGAACAATATCTGCTCTCTTTCCCTACCATTATTTCATTTTTCACTAATTACAATCCCCTCTCCTTCCATATCCATTTTTCACTCCCTGTTCCTAAAATTTAATTACAGTAAGAGAATTATGTATTGTAACAGTTTGAAATCATAGTTTATTGGATGAATTACAGTGGCATGTTCCTTGGTATACATTACAGTTGATTGTGTATTGTTTGTGAGCAGTAACCATGTTTCTTTTCCCCTTCATTTTATCATTTTTCGCTCAATACAAAACCATCGCATATCACAGGACCTTTTGTTCACCCCCTTCTCATCGAAAATAGTTAAACAATTTGTATGGATTGGATTGCATGATTCTGATATGTTGTTGAGACAAAGTGTATGTCATATTTTTAAGGAGTTGTCATATATGGTTGTTAAAGGAACTATTTGCTAATCAATCATGCATGCAGGAATGAGTTTTTTCAGCCAAGACAACCATGGAAGAGGAAATCAAGGGAGAGGTAATTGGAATAGAGGACCAAAAATTTCAAGAGTATCCATACACTTTGATGTTGACTCAAAAGAGTTAGGCCAAATATTTCAAGTTGGGTTTTTTAATTGGATTGGGCAAGGAGTTGTCCAATCGAGGCTTGAAAGGCCTCCCTTCCAAGCTCCACAAGCCCCTGGTATTCTCGTTCCCCCTCATCTATCATTGCAACCTAAGGTTCCTGAAAACGACGGATGGTAAGAGATTGTCCACCCGACAATGTCCCAACATCATGGTTGCCCCAATTTTTCCTTACCTGCTCCCCTGCCTATCAATCAGATTGTCCAAGCTGCACCTGTCCACTCACCAGTTCAGTCCTCTCATGCTAGAAAATTATTGAAAAATGAGGCTCACCATGCACCTAACAAAGGAAAATCCATTTCTGCCCCTTCCTCCCCCTCCAATGGATCTAATAAATCTGTGTCTTCCCGGATGCATTTGAGGGATGATTGTTCTCATGTGATCAGTGAGATTAGGCCTAAAGGCTCAATGCTGCCAAAGGAAAATTCAAAGAAATCAAAGGGTGACAACAACAACCAAGGAAAGATTACATCTCAAAGTGGAAATATGGTTTTTGAGTTTTATTTTATTTATTGTTGATGACAATTGACTTCAGAAGTTTGGACAACATGTTTTCTTTGGATATATAAGTAATATATATTTTTAAATCGTTTCAAATATCAATGAGATAAATTGCCAAATATAAATGTGATGATGGGGGTCACAAGGAGGGGTGTTTTGCTTCATTAACTAGTTATGTTATGATTGTTAAGAGCTAAAGGGAGTCACAAGGGGTTCCACCTACTAGTTATTATTTATTTAAAACCCTTATTATGATTTATTACTTTCCCCCCCTAACTAAGAAGTTGGTTGAGTTTTTAGCTAACTTAACTAATGAAGTAGTTTAACTACTTCAACCAATTCTAATTTGCTTAAAGGCTAAAGGAAACGGAGGAACGAGGAGGAGGCATAGAAGGAGAAGCATACTGAGGTTTTCTCTTTGAGTTTATGCTGAGATAGTTTAGTTTTCATTTATTCCTTAATTTATCACAAGCCTAATTCTTTTTATGATATCAGGGTCTTATTGTAGAAAACAAGATTCAGGGTTGAATTACATCATTCAGACACCTGTTTTTCAGAGGTGTTGATCTCTCTCTGATAGTTTGTGTAGACTTGTCTGCTTGTGAATTAGTTTTCATGACTGACAAAGGTTATTTTGCATAGTCGAGTGGGAAACAATCTGTGGCAAGTTGATCCATCTTTTAGAGTTCGGTTTTTTATTTTCTGTCAGAGATCATTTTGTATGTTCCATCAGGGATGCCTAAGTTTGAATTTGGTCCAAAAATTCTTCACAAAATTTTGTAAAGAGAATGAATCTTTGGTGAATTGGAATGAAATAAAGGATTCCTTTATGTCTCATCTGTATTGATTATCATCTTGGTGTCTTTGCTTCTGTCTCTACATTTATTTCAGCAACTGTTATATTCAAAAAATCATATAAATAATGAATTTTCCAGCAATCTTTTATGTATAAAAAGACTAGCCTATGCACTTGTAATCAATACTTGTGAGTTAGGATATTATTTTTGATGGCTATAAACATAGGGTGACATTCTCGTCTATTTTTATTTAGCCAAGCAGAATCTGAAAATGCTTGAGTAAGATCATTTCATATCTTTTCCTCAACAATAGGGATAGTAGGAATCTAGCTAATGAATTCATGTACATCACTAACTAGATTACGAGGCATTTGGATACCTTAAGAGAGTCATAATTACTCTTGTCATTTACCCATTCTTGGTTGAATTTCTTCACTTTGACATGCAGAGCACTGGTATAAATCACATTACGTCAGCATCTACAGGGACCATCACAATGTTTTTTTTAATTAAACAGTCAGATTCTCCTTGTTCATACCAGTTTTGAGTCGACTCTACTTATAAGGTTATATATTAATTATATTAAATATATTAAGGTTTGATATTAATTATATATATAATATATATTATAATATATTATATATATTAATTATATATCAATTATATTAAATACAATAAAACAAAAAACATAAAAATGAAAACAAAACACTAAAACCAAATCACAAACAACTTGCGCCCATTCGCAAGACTAGCAGAACAAAAAAACCACTCATGCCCATTCCCAATACTAGAAGAGAAGAAAAACCTTGCAAGCATAGTAAATCCCCTCGACAACGATAGAGAGAGTAGAAGGAGACCCTATCCAACAAATTTGGACAACAACTGAGGCAGAGGAGCCCTATCCAACCCAACCCGACAACGATCGTGGACTAGAGATACTCAGGAGTTGACTTCATGCCACTAAAATCGATAATTTCTTAGTTACAAGCTCACTAAGCTCTAATGTTTTTTACTAATTAGTTACAAGCTCACTAAGCTCTGATGTTTTTTGCTAATTAGTTACAAGCTATGATTTATTTTATTTTTTGTTTACCAAGGGTTCCTTGCAACTTAGAGGCTAGAAACCCTATGCTTCTTCTCACACTACAATATTTTTCATGATGACCCTTCCACCAAGAAATTACCTCTCCTTAACATCCCTGGCTTCTTCGTCAACCTCCTTGACCTCCCCCATAACCCTTCCATCACCCTTATATTCCTCATCCCCCTTCTCATAAATTTCCTCCCCAAAAATTTCTTCATCGGTCCCAACCATCCCAACTTGACACAACACCTCCTTCCAGCACCCCTTACCTAGCCCTTCTAGCACCTCCTTTGTTTCTGCCTTGTTACCAACGCTTGCACATAAGCTACTCCTTTTCAACAATTATCTATATGACCCCTTATTCTCCCTAGCATTGTCTTCAGGAAGACATGATAGCAGTAACAACGACCAGTCATCCCCGAGAACCTAGGGTCATTATGTAAGGTATTTATTATGTTCTACATTTTGAAAAACAATGAATCATTTTTCACAAATAATAAAAAATAAAATTGATAATGGGAAATATTTTCCCTTAGTGTTAATTGCTAGAGTGAGTAAATTTTGGCTTACCAATGTGATTAAAATTTTTTATGCTCAACATTATTATTTGATACTGGGATACATGCAAAGACACCACATCATGTAGAGACCTCATCCCTGATTTCTTTCTTGACAATATGAATCTACTGTTGTGAATATCTTCTACCAGGCGTAGGTGACTTTACAACCTAGATGATATAATTAATCTTTAAGTTTTTTTGAGTGGGTGTACTGAGTTTTATAATTCTATACCATATTTTCATGTGGATTTTCTATTATACATCACATTTTTTATCTCCCTGGGACTAGAATATGAAACATTTCAGGAATCATTTCTTGTATTTTTTTAGGGTTAGGGAGATTCCGCGTTCTCTCTCCTCCCACTTGGTTGTACAGTGTACCCTATATCAGGATTCAATATGATTAACTAGTTTTGGTCATTTCAAGAGATAAAATTTTATTTCAAATTTTGAAGTTACTAATAGCTTCCCAATGAAGTCTCTATTTATCTTAAGGGGCATCTTGAATGCATTGTATCCCCTACCTGGTACTGATACAACATTGACATAGAATTTATATGTTATTGATATGGTGCCACATCTGTGTCCATATCTTGGATATGGCTTCTGAGGATACATATCGGATTTGGTTGGTGTGGATGTCAATCCATATACATGAAAACATATTCTTAGACCATGTTTCAAGGGCCAAATTTGTCCCTCACAATTGTTTTAAATTGTATATACTTATTTAATTTTAAAGTCTAAAATGGTAAGGTTCTAAATATGTGGAGTTTGAAAGTTAATGTTTATTAAAATACGTTTTAAATTTTTTAATTTGAAGTGATAAAATTCTAATACATTTGTTTATTTAATCTATTGGGTTGTGGTCTAGTGTTTGAGGCAGGAATTCCCATGTTAATGACCCAAGTTCAAACCCTAATGGGAATAGATCCCTGGATATTAAGTTGTTGATAAAGGTTGAGGGTGTTTCATATTCAATAAGCATTCGTTATTCAAAACAATGTATAATGCATAACGGGCCTAATTGTTAAGAACATGTGTTCCCTCCTTGGAGGTCACAAGTTTGAATTCATAGGGGGGTAGGGAACTTCAAATTCAAATTATAAAACTATCTTTATTAGTAAATTATAAATTTTTGAAACTTAAAACACACACACACACACACACACACACACACACACATATATATATATGGGAAAACTTTGGCCCTTGAAAAATGGGATTGTACTTATTTGTTATGGATATGTCTTAGGATCCATATCCACTAATATACAAAACCCAAGAAAATGGTCATGTTATTTAATATTGAAGGATTATTACATCATGCCAAAAGGATACATAATTTGGCACACGGCCCAAATTGTTTTACATCATGTTGTTGGTGAGACTTGAACCCTGGTGGAGGCTATACTAGCACCTCATGTTACCCATTGAGAAAGACACCATTAGAATATCATAGGAGAAACATGGAGGTGGGATTTGATCCACTTGTGTGATATGTGAGTTTATAGTATTGAACGGGTTTTCATATAAAGAAAATGGGTTATTTACACAGAAAATTATGATTTGTTTTGGATGGATCAAGGCCTCGAATATTAAAGAGGAAAAAAATAAAAATAAACCTCTTTCTCTCCTAAATGTTTGGAGACCTAAAACTCATTCATTGTTTTTAATGATACTATTCCACTAGATCTCTTCAATAACACCCCTTTTCCCACTTTGGCTCAAAAGCTATTGTGATCCATATATTTTGAAATCTTTTAATCTTGTTAGGTTTATTTATATTGATGCAAGACAATTTTTAATGGTTTCTTCATCAAAGGATAATTATACATAAAGAATAGAATGAGAATGCCTATATCCTTTTATGATTTTTCCAAGAATGCTCTAGAATATGAATTGATTGCATGACTAGTGAATGCAAAATGGTAATTCCAATTTCCCTTGCCAATGAGGAATTCCCTCCTGCCAAGAATCAACTCAAAATAATATATCCTTCAATATTTAAAAAGATAATGTAACCCTTTCACATAACATAATTCAAATATCCTTTCCCTTTTCTTAGAAAAAATTCTCTTACATTCACATGTGGAAACTTAGGAATCAATTCCACAAGATTATGTTAGTGGCACAAGAAAAAAATGTAGTTCAGAACTTGTAGACAGTGAAAGCCAAAATTACATGGAAATAATGAGGATAATATATCCAAATAATTTATAAGTGAGTTATCCCACAAAGCATAATGAATTCTATGAACTAAACTATCACCCATTTTCCTTTGATTTTAGTCTTATGATATATGCAGAGTGTGGAGTGTAGAACTCTTTATAGCTCTCGCCCTTTCTCCACTTCCACATGCCTCGTTGCCTTATGTCTTAGCCTTGAAGTTGTTTCTTTATGTGTTGTAGAGTGTGGTATGTGGAGGTAGTCTTCCCTCCCACTCCTCCAATGTTTCACAAGATAACACTCTACATGACTTAGGACTACCCTATTCCTATGTGGTAGGTGGAGTATGGAGTGAATAAGTACATACTCTAATTCTGATCTTTTCCTATGCATGATAAACCTTCACATGTCATGTTTTCCTTAGGTAGGGTGTGCTGTGTGGAGCTACGACTCACACCTCTGCATGAAAATTCCTCCACATTCACCTGGCCATTTAAAGTTAATAAATTTAATTCTAAGAAGTGAAAATCAAGCCTAATTCATGGAAAATAGAAAGTGTTCTTTAGCAACAATGAACCAAATAAATTAACTCTTCCATACAATAACTTTGAGAATCCATTTTAGATCATGTCTCACTCCTACTAATTTCACAAAAGTAATTAGGAGTATTATGGGATCTACCTAATACATGAGAAATTTTATAACATCATTTTCAACTATAGCAACACCACTTCATGTTCTAATAGCTAGTGGTAATAATTTCCAGTGGGGTGAGAATCGATAGAAAGTATTTGAAGAATTGAAGTATAAGATTATTCAAGCCCTGGTCCTAGCACTATCTATATTATAGAAGTTATTTGAAGTTGAAACTTTATGACAATGGTATGTTATGGGTGTAGTGTTAATACAAAGGGGGAGGTTAGTGTTCTATCACTTAAAGACATTTCATGGGGATATATTGAACTACCTTTAGTTGATATCAACATGTATTTGAGTGAAAACTAATGAATGTGTCAAAATAAGAAAAATCATTTTAGATATGTTACTATATTATTCTTACAATCCTCTCTAATTGTGTATCTAATTCAATCGACTAAAGGTATAACCAAAGATCTACCCAATCTCAAGACAAACATATGAAAATGTGACTGCATCTAGTAGATTTGATACACGATCAATGACTAGAGGTGAAAAGGTCAGAAGAAAAATTTGTAAAGGCATGAAATTTTTTATTACCAAAGGAGGATCATGCTTTTATGATGATGATACATAGAGGTGCCACTCAAGTATAAGAATTTAGTGAAATAATGGGTACCTAATGAATTGCCTTCATTGGAAACTGACTTCATTTTCAACAATAGGACGTATTGCATTGCACCATCCTTCCTGTATGGCTTGGAGGTTTTTTCCATGGAGGGAATAAATATAAAATATAAGACAATAAATGAATCGGCGGACTATGTCAGACCTTGTTATGATTATAGTGATTGGATGCATTTGGTATAATACATGCATAGTATGTAGAGATATGCAATTGCCACAAACTATATATAACTAATAAACAATGATAAAAATAAGGGAGTGGATATCTATATTGATGGAAGGCCTAAACCTTCTGACAATATCACAGGGTTTATAAACAACACATGAACCGGGACAACAAACAAGCAACTGAATTGTATTTATGAGGGATGGGAAGGGAATCGGGTAGTTGTGTGTGTAATAAAAAAGATAGATCTCGGGGAAGAGTTATTATTGGATTACCATTTGAATCAAATAGATACATTGACTAATAGTGTGAGGGTACTTATGCAACACCTCTTCAAGAAACCTCTACTTACTGCATTATATTTTTTTTTATATTTAACATGTAAACGATTAACAATTTAATTTAACATTTAATGTGAATTTTATTATTTGTTTATATAATTTTATTTGAGTGGAAAACAATTTTTTTTTTTATCTTTAACATTTTTTAAATATTCATGGGTTCTAATTATATTATAATGTGGTAAGATGATTGTGGAAAAGGCCCAACCACAAAACATGTAAAGGATTAAAAATTACAACTTACATTATACATGAATTTTATTATTTGTTTATATAATTTTATTTGTGTGGCGATCAATTATTTTACTTGTTTATATAATTGAAATAACATTTATTTTTTTGAAATATGTAGTCTACAAGGCATGATTCTCATGATTCGTCTGGCGATGAGGATTTGTAGTCATCCGCCAACCCAATGGTAATGATACATAAAAATATCATTAAAGCGAACAAGGAACTTACTTGTTTGTTAGACCTTGAAGAGAAAACTCCTGAGGTGAAAAAAAGGATCAAACTGGTTATGACATAGGTTAGGACATATAAGGTAATAACCATAATTCAAAGTGATTTTTTTATGTCATAATTTCAATTATGAAAGTTTGTTTTTTAACTTTTACATTATCTAAAAGAAAAAACAATTTCTTTCTTATAGAGTTATTTGGAGCCTATTTATCCTGATATTGGTAGTAGTGGCACTTCACATACACCATAGATTCCTGATGCAGGCCCTCCTATACCTTCCATTCTATTTAGGTCTCCATCTTCCACATCTTTATATGGGATCCATGACACACACCCCCAGGCAACCACACATTCAGGCTCTGGAGGTGGTGACAGAGATGAGCTTGATGATGTGGATTATACAGTTACATTTCTTGGAGAGAGACATGTTACCAATACAGGGACCCTTTCTTGCAAATTTATGGTCAACGAGGAAGGAATTCCATTATATAAAATAAGACTCCCAAGTAGTTTTTAATATTTTAATTGTTTCATGTTGTCTATCTCAAACATAGAACATCTATATTATTTTTTTAAATTAATGATCATATCTTTTTACATGTAGAAAGCAACCATTTTTATAGAAATTGGATACCAAGATTTTGTTGATTTTCAGGCCAACCATATGCATGAGGAGAAATTTCCAAAATTTCAACCTCAAAAAATAACTTATGGATTATATTCAAGGCCTCTTTGGAGTAGACACCTTCAATAAAAAACCATCCACCTCCTTAGATGACCAATATTTAAAATCTACGTGAGATGTGTATAGGGTTCACTTGCAAAAGAACCCTAGGTATGAGTTTCCTCCCACAATTATAGAGAGGGAGTGGAAGGTGTTCATTGAGGATGAAAAGGAAAAACAATTTGAGAAAAGAAGGAAAAACACCAATTGGTACCCCAAGGTAAATTACATTTTTAATTCAATAACTTTAATTTTATTTAGATCTAAATAAAAGTGTGGTACATAACATACTTGAAAATTTTGATGATAGGTTTCTTGACACTTGAAAGGAAACGAAAGAAACGATTTCCAAACATGGTCATCAAAAGCTAGGCCAAGAAGGCTACATGAAGTTACAGTCACGAATTTGTAGGAACCTAAACATTTAACTATTTTATTTTTATCGTCATCCAACTTTCAGGTAATTGCATCTAATAACAATAAAAATACATACTCTTATAAAATGAAGGGTGACGACTTCAGAACCAAAACCACAGAGGAAGACCTCTACATTGTTTGTATATACGACTATCAAGTTGTCATAGAATGTAGGAAAAGCATGGGGCAGACCCAAAGATCCATTTTGTAGGATAAGGTAAATGAAAATAAATCAATCCACATTAACCTTTCATTACTTATAAAATAAATTCATGTTTGATGTCGTCCATAAATTTAATGTGTTACTTTGTTTTAATCGGTGGAGCAGCACTATCAACGATCACATTCGTATTGAAGAGCAGTGCATTGATAGTGCAATGTCACCACAACATGGTTCTCCTGAGAATCCCCATTCCAATGGGGCATAGCCTCACGGTGTTCCTATGAATGAGACCTGTGACAATAATATGGTTGTATATTAATCATATACTTAATAATTTCATACTTATAAATTATGTACTTCTAATTTTTTTTACTTATACATTTACGATTGTGTCCTTATAAATTTTGTGGTTTCAATGGAAGAGAATATCATACTTGAGGCTCCTTCACTTGAAGAGGAGTACAGGTTGACATCCATTCCACCGGTGTTGACTAGTGCATCAGGTAAATAATTACATTGCAGAGGATTTTTTTAATATTATTGAACTAATTCAATGATATTTAAAAATTGTCCATATAAATTTAATATTTTTTTTTGTAGGGGATGCCCCCTCACAGCAGCCTCCACGCTGTGAGTAAATGACCAGGGATTCTCTGGATGAGAGGAGTCAATAAGAATCAGTTGTTGAAGAGCCCCCATAAAACAAAGACATGGATGCTGATGATTTACTTAAGAACAGGAAAGCACATAATAAGAGGCCTAAAAAAAATGATCATGTAGAATATTATTATAAGACAAATCAATGTTTACATAGCTTGTATAGTAGGAACATTTTTTGGATGATAAACCTTATTTATAAAAAACAATTTTTATGACACATGCCTTTGATTGATTTCTTGCATACTTTTTTTTGCATTGCCTTTGAATGAGTTATTGCATACTTTCTTGTACTTGTGTTAGTAAAATATGAAATATAGATGGTAAGTAAAATATGGATAGAGAGATTAAACAAAACCGATTCTATTAATTTGTAGTACTTATATTCAAAGAAAAAGGAAATGAAACAAATTTGTACTTATTTTATCTTAGCTTTCTTTCTTGGTTTTACAATCACTTTTTATCAATTTTGAATATTTTTAATGCATATTTTCTATTAGAATATAGATTGGGTATTGGGGAATTGAGAGTGATGTGAGGGGGGGAGGGGACATAGGAGCTTCCACCTTCACGTGGTTGGCCCTGTTCAATAGAGAATAATTTATTGGATTCATTTAATCTTGGAGAAAACCTCCCTCAATCCAACAGAGTAGCAACATAGTCAATGTTGACTTCATTGTTGCTCCTTCAGATGAAGGGAGGTTTGCTCCAAGATTAGACAACTCCAATAAATTATTCTCGAAACCAAGAGGAGATTATTCATGAGTTCTATTTAGTTATATATCTATCACGTTTTTAGTTTTTTCTCATCGAGTAAATCCATGTTTGAATCTAGGATGGTGAGGGCATAGTCCAAAAAGCAAGTCTTATAAGTTGCTTGGAAGCACTGTCAAGGTATGTTCTAACATTCTCATAAAAATGCATCTTAGAGTAAACAATGCTACCAATATGGGATTTATTCATTTTATAGATATTTATGGAGGTTGAATGACTTGGATTGTTGGTAGTAGACAAACATAATGATGGATGAGATGTGATCATGGGAGGTATGTTAGCCAAATCATTTTAATGACTATTTAATTTGAAGATGTTTCAAGTACCTTGAATGGGACCTCATATGCCTTAATTTTATCGTTTCTGGTGGGTTCATTCCATCCATTATTCCTAATTATATTGGATTCTTCCCAGGCACAATGAAAGGTATGGGCACCATTATAGATGTTAGAGATGGCAGTTCACAAAAGAGATTGACTTAAAGTATGAATGATGAAAGCAGGACTACAAAACAAAAGATATGGGCTCACAAAAAAAAACCATTATTGTGTAATTTTCATACTCTTTCTTGTTATAATCCTATGATAACCATCAATAAAATCATATATCATCATATCTCAAGTTAGAAAGCACATACGAAAACTCCAAGGCAACATATTTCATAGTTTTCAACACCACAAGGAAGGGTCCACATGGAGTGAAGCAGGAAAAAATGCACTATGTTCCAAAAAATTCCTTCTTTAATAACATTCCTATTTGTCCATGTATTACACACACACACACACATATAGATCTCTTATCCCTTGTTTTGGAAACTCATACAACATAGTTGTTAGTGCATGTGATCAATTTAGCATGGTTTATATTGTGTCTAAACCAATCATGTGAGAGCATGGAGTGAAGTAAGAAAAACGATGCCATGTTCCATAAAATGTCTTATTTTATAGAATTTTTATTTTGATCCAAACGGATATCGATGGCCACCCACCTATTCCAACTGGCTCACATGTAGTTTTCATCATTGGCAGCTATGTCCTAGATTTTTGATTCCTAAAATTCTGTGGACGTTTTGAGGCCCTAAAAAACGTTTTTGTATCTTTACATAGTCAAACTATAGATGAAGTCAGATTTTGATGGAATAATGTGTTGTCCTCAGATAGACCTTTCCAATGGTCTATCATGCGCCTAAAATGAAGATCATATGAAAAAGTTACGACCTCACGAAGTTGTTGTACAAACTTATCCCATTGGGGCCCACATGACGTTTGGAACTTCATCTCCACATTGGGGAAAACCTTTTGGATTTTCATCTTTTGGGGATAGTTTTTTTTATGTTTAGGGTTTCTCCATTTATGTTAAAAAATTCTTTTGATCCTCATTGTACTCATTTTCTTCGTGTGAATGAGCATAGCTATCACATCTCTTCTCATAGATAAGTTGCCACCATTCTAGCGAGTCTTTCAATCTATAATTTTATAGTTCTATACATTTCACTCATTAATAGAAATTGTGTATTATTGTATATTTTTCCCTCTTCTTATATATATCTGATATATCTATGTTACATTATTGTATCGCTTGCAATATATTGGTATATTTATTTATTATATCTCTACTCTCATTTCATGCTCAAAATAATCTGGATCGTTGGTATTAGAGCAGGCTTCTCGTTGTCATCATTCAGTGCATGTCCTTGATGAGGTATAAGTATATAAATTTGGGTCTCAATCTTGTATGATCCAGGTGGATATCGGTGACCACCCACCTTTTCCAAATGGCTCAAAATGGTTTTCTAGCAATTTTGGCAATTTACTATTTTTAGCAGGTTTTAACTTCCGAGGCCATTTTGAGGGCCCAAATGAAGGTTTTTCTAGATAGAGCTTCTCAATGATAGTCGAAGGAATGATTTATCCCCCAAAATCAATCTCCTCTATGATACCTTTCCAATGAGCTATCACACGCCTAAAACAGAGATCGTATGCAAAAGTTACGACCCCGGGAAGTTGATGTACTCACTTACCCAAATGGGGCCCACATGACTTTTGGCGCTTCATCTCCCAGGGTTAGGTTTTTGGATGTCTAGGGTTTTTGTAATTCCTTCTTATTGTAAAAAGGACTTCAGATCCTCATTGTAATCATCTTCTTGCGAATGCGAGTAGCCATCACATCTCTTCTCAGAGATAAGATGCCACCATTCTAGCGGGTCTTTCACTCTGTATTTTTACAGTCTCTGTACATTTATTTCATTAATAGAAATCGTGTATTACTATATATCTGTGTTTATGTTTGTATATCAAATATAGTCTTGTTATATTATTGAATATCTGCGATATCTCTATGCATTTCTTTATTATATCTCTGATCTCATTTCGTGCCGAAAATAATCCAAATCAGTGGTATCAGAACAAGTTGTTCTTGATCATTTTTTTTAGTGCATGTCCCCGACAAGGTCCGAGTATAGCAAGTTGGGTCTCAAGCTTGTCTCTCTTGAATACAATCACTCTTGCACACCCAAGAAACCCTTAATGGCGGAAGAAAAGAAAAATGATGGAGCAGACGATCCTATCAATCTGTTGCTTGAGCAAGTTCTCACGCGACAGAGGGATGAAATGATGGAGAATTTTGCCCACATCCTTCAATGCTTGCCGATAGAATCAGGCGCATCTTCATCAAGCAGAAACTTTGGAGGCACCTCGCCTTTCAAGGTACAAGTTAATTTTGATATTCTTGTATTTGAAGGACAGATAGATGCTGAAGCCCTAGAAAAATGGTTAACTCTGCTGGATGGTTATTTCTCTGTTCACAATTTTTCCAACAAAGAAAAGATCACCTTTGCACTCCTTAAAGCTCTCCCTCATGTCAAACATTGGTGGGAACCTTACTGGGAGCAAAGTTCCACAGAGGAGTCTGGAATATATGGGGCCGATCCCACTTGGGATTTTTTTGTGGATATAGTAAAAGAACAGTATTACCCTGTTGGCAACTATGAGGACCAGTACATGAGATGGACCACACTGCGGCAAGAGAGGGGCCAAGCAGTTCTAGAGTTCAGCAATGCCTTCCATACCTTGTGCACCAAGATGGGTATCAAAGACTCCGTGTGACATTTGGTTCTGAAATACCGTGGGGCTCTACACAGATACATCCAAACTGAAATGGATTTTCTGGACATCTCATCACTCGGTGTTGCTTATCGATATGCTGTTAAAATTGAGCAGAAATTTAAGCACCAGAATAAACGGGAATTCAGGTCTACAAATCTACAACAACCAAAGTATGACAAAGACAACACTAACAAGTAGTCTCCCAAAAACCAGTCCAAGACACAAGAAAAGAAGGGTCACGGGAAGACAAAGAAGGACACCGGAAAATGGTGTGAGTTCCACAAAGCCCCTGGCACAACACCGATGAATGTTGCTCAAAATAGTCATTGGTGGTTGAGATCAAAGACAAAGAGCCGAATCCTGATTCAGAATCTGATTCTGAAAATAATGGTAAAGGACAGATCATTGATGCAGACCCCATTGCTATTGTCACGACCGCAACAATTCAACCAGAAGAACCAACAGATCCTAAAGAGGGGGAGTGCCTTTTTCATTCACAGATGTGGGTGAAGGGGACCCCGCTTCATTTTATTGTTGATAGCAGAAGCCAAAAGAACCTCATCTCAACAGAGGTCATCAAATAGTTGGGATTGTCGACAACACCACACCCGCAACCATACAACATTGAGTGGCTTCAGCAAGGACAAGATCTCCATGTCAACCAACAGTGTTGATTGTCATACGACATCCAACCCTTCAAGGATGAGGTATTATGTGATGTTTCCCCTCTAGATGTCTGTGATGTTCTCTTGGGCCAACCATATATGTGGAGACGCCATGTTGTTTATGAGTCTCGACCCCGTAGTGTCATTATTACTTTGGAGGGTCATCTATATGGAATACCAGAGGTAGTTTTGACTACTGTTCCACCTAAAAAGTGTCGCAAGGTAGTATCTCATACTGCAAAATTCATCTTCTTCACAATCTATTCAAAAGGAGAACAAAAGGACACTGCAACCACTACAGCCTTGCCCCAAGCACCTTCTATCCAACAGAAGCAGGTCAACAAGGCTGCAACAAAGTGAAAATATTCTTTCTGCACATCGTCCTCTCATGTATCTTGAATTTTTGAGCAGCCTCAACCGCAACAGGTTTGTGACAGATTTCCACAAACTAAGGAGCACAACATCTCCAACAAGATAAGCAGCTCACCAAGATGCAGATTCAACAAATGCTTTTCCCTCTCCCTTGGGAACTCAACGCAATGGAGACCATTTCTTCCTAAGGAGGGAGGATTGATCTAGGTGGATATTGGTGGCCACCCACCTTTTCCAAATGGCTCAAAATGGCTTTCTGGCAATTTTGGCAATTTACTATTTTTAGTAGGTTTTAACTTCTGGGGCCATTTTGAGGGCCCAAATGAAGGTTTTTCGAGATCAAGTTTCTTAATGATATACAAAGGCATGATTTATCCCCAAAAATGAATATCCTTGACGATACCTTTCCAATGAGCTATCACATGCCTAAAATGGAGATCGTATGCAAAAGTTACGACCCCGGGAAGTTGATGTACTCACTTACCCAAACGGGGCCCACATGACTTTTGGTGCTTCATCTCCCAGGGTTAGGTTTTTGGATTTCTAGGGTTTTGGGCATTCCTGCTTATTGTAAAAAGGCCTTCAGATCCTCACTGTAATCATCTTTTTGAGAATGCGAGTAGCCGTCACATCTCTTCTCAGAGATAAGCTGCCACCATTCTAGCAAGTCTTTCACTCTGTATTTTTACAGTCTCTGTACATTTCTTTCATTAATAGAAATCATTTATTACTGTATATCTGTGTTTATGGTTTCATCTCTGATACAGTTCTATTATATTATTGAATATCCGTGATATCTCTATGAATTTCTTTATTATATCTCCGATCTCATTTCGTGCCAAAAATAATCCGGATCATTGTCTCTCTTGAGGACAATCTCTCTCACACACCCAAGAAACCCTTCATGGCGGAAGAAAAGAAAAATGACAGAGCATGACAGAGGGATGAAATGATGGAGAATTATGCCCAAATTCTTCGAGGCCTACCTATAACAGCATATGTTTCTTCATCAAGCACCCAATTTCGAGGCACCACTCCATTCAAGGTACAAATTAATTTTGATATTCCCGTATTTGAAGGTCAGATAGATGCGGATGCTCTGGAAAAATGGTTAAATATGCTAGAAGGTTATTTCTCTGTGCACAATATTTCTGACAGGGAAAAAATCACCTTCATTCTCCTTAAGGCTCTCCCACATGTCAAACATTGTTGGGAAACTTACTGTGAGAAAATTTCCACAAAGGAGTCTGGAATGTTGGAGGTCCAACCCAATTGGGAATACTTCATAGATGTCGTCAGGGATCAATATTACCCTATTAGAAACTATGAAGACCAGTACATGAGATGGACCGTGTTGCGTCAAGAGAAGGGCCAAGCAGTTTCAGAGCTCACCAATACCTTCCATACCTTGTGCACCAAGATAGGAATCAAATATTATGAGTGAAATTTGGTTCTGAAATATCGTGGGGATCTACACAGGTACAACCAAACCAAAATGGAGTTTCTGGATATATCATTGCTAAGAGTGTCTTGTCGATATGATATCAAAATCGAGTAGAAATTTAAGCACCAGAACAAATGGGAGGTCGAGTATGAAAATATTCAACAACCAAAGTATGATAAAGATGTCTCTAACAAATAACCTCCAAAAACCAATCCAAGATATAGGAAAAGAAGGGTAAGGAAAAGACAAAGAATGACACTAGAAAGTGGTGTGATTTCCACAAAACTTCCTTGTAAAAACACTGATGAATGTCACTCAAAACAATCATTGGTGGTCGAGATCAAAGACAAAGAGATGAACTTGGATTCATAATATGATTTAGAAAATAATTGAAGGAGATAGATCATCAACACAGACCCCACTACCACTGTCTCAACCACAACAATCCAACCAAAAATACCAGTAGATCCTAAAGAGGGGGAGCACCTCTTCCATTCAAAGATGTGGGTGAAGGGGATCCTGCTTCATTTTATTGTTGATAGAGGAAGCCAAAATAACCTCATATTAGTAGAGGCCATCAAATAGTTGGGATTATCAGCAACACTAGACTCACATCCATATAACATTGGGTGGCTTCGCCGGGGATGGGATCTCTGTGTCAGCCAATAGTGCCACATATCCTACGACATCAAGCCCTTCAAGGATGAGGTATTGTGTGATGTTACCCAACTAAATGTTTGTGATGTTGCTTTGGGATAGACATATATGTTGGATCACCATGTTGTTTATTAGTCTCAATCCCATAGTGTCATTGTTAATCTAGGGGCTCATCTCTTTTGGATACCATAGGTACTTCCGACTATTGTTTCGACAGAACAGTGCAACAAAGTTGTCTCTCATACGATGAAGTTTATCTTCTTCACAATTTGGAAAGTAAGTGAATAGGAGGACACTATGAACACAATGACCTCAATTCGATCCCTCTCTATCCAGGAGAAGCAAGTCGAAAAAATTGAATAAAATCTCAAGCATTCCTTATGCACATAGTCATCTCATGCAGTCATACTATTTAAAAAGTTCCAACCCCTCCAACATCAGATTCATAACAGCCCTCCACAAGCCAAACAATGTAACGTCTCCAGCAAGGAAAGCAACTCACCAAGGTTCAGATTCAACAAATTCTTTCCCATATCCCACGAGAACTCAATGCAATGGAGACCATCACTTCCTAAGGGGAGAGGATTGATCTAGGTGGATATCAGTGGCCACCCATCTATTCCAACTGGATCACATGTATTTTTCATCATTGGCAGTTATTTCCTAAATTTTCAAGTCCTAAACTTCAGGGGCCATTTTGAGGCCCTAAATAGCATTTTTGGAGCTTGCCAGAGTCAAACTGTAGACTGAGTCAAATTTTGAAGGAATAATGTGTATTCATTGGATAGACCTTTCCAACATGATATCTTGCACCTAAAATAAAGATCATATGAAAATGTTATGACAACGGTAAGTTGTTGTGCCAGCTTATCGCATCGGGGTGCACATGACTTTTGGCACTTGATATCCACATTTCGTCTGCAAACCTGTTGTATTTTCATCTTTCGGGGCATAGGTTTTTGGATGTTTAGGCTTTCTCCATTTATGCTAAAAATTCCTTTCGAGCTCATCGTACTCATCTTCTTCTTGTGAATGAGCGTAGTCATCACATTGCTTCTCAGAGATAAGTTGCCACCATTCTAGCGAGTCTTTCACTCTGTAATTTTAGAGTTCTGTACATTTCATTCATTAATAGAAATTACGTATTATTGTATAGTTTTTCCTCTTTTTATATATATCTGATGTATCTCTCTTACATTATTGGATCTCTTACAATATCTCGGTATATTTCTTTATTATATCTCCTCTCTCATTTCGTGCTCAAAATAATCTGGATCAGTGGTATCAGAGCGGGATTCTCTTTGTCATTTTTCATTGCATGTTCCCAATGAGGTATAAGCATAGAAATTTGGGTCTCTATCTTGTCTCTCTTGAGGAAAATCACTTTTTCATGCCCAAGAAACCCTTCATCCTAGAAGAAAAGAAAAATGATGAAGCAAAAGATTCTATTAATCTGTTGTTCGAGCAAGCTCTCGCACAACAGAGGGATGAAATGATAGAGAATTTTTCCCAAATTCTTCTATGCCTACCTATAAACGAAGATGCATCTTCATCAAGAAGCCACTTTGGAGGCACCGCTCCTTTCAAGGTACAAATTAATTTTGATATTCTCATATTTAAAGGTCAGATAGATGCGGATGCTCTAGAAAAATGGTTAAATCTGGTAGAAGGTTATTTTGCAGAAATTTTAATACAAATTATGTATTTCCTAGATTCTCCTGATCTAAAAATTATATGCCACTGTTAAATACATAATCACTTATGCAAATATTCTTGCAGAATTTAAAACATGATCGCCAATTGCAATATCAAGAAGAAATATCAATCACACATAACACAGATGTTTTACCAGGAAAGCATAAAGTTAAAAACCCCGCTATATATATTATGTATATATCATGGATCATGAAACAATATCATACAAAACTCTAATCCAAGAGCTCTCAATACAATATACAATTGTCTCACACTATCATACAAAAATTGACAAATTCATGTGCCAATTTACTGCTTCCAAACAGCTTGCCTCCTCTACGCAATCCCTGCTGATGGAAATCCCTACAATGAATGAAATCCTCTTGCCTAGGCTGTGCAATACTCATGGGAACATCCACTGTGTGTGTGGTTGCATGAGTTCACTCACTAATGTCACAATTGATAGTCAAATTGTCCCTTTCACCTGTTATCTCAACTAGGTCTCCACTGGATCTGATATGCATGTAGTTAATAGTGGTAAATCTTCAGTTGCATGTGCTATCACTGATTGTGAATTAATTAATAATTAATTCACTAATCTCTCACTAGTTTAAGTTCAGTTACAACTGGTACAACTGAGCTTAACTCACTTAACTGAGTTAAACTACTTTACGACTCACATAACTACACATCCAACTCTGTTACAACTTCGAATCACTTAGTTACAACTAGTTCGACTTGCATGTCCCACCAGTCAACATTTGAACTCAAATTTCCTATAGCTAACTAATTTTCCACTTCAGTTAGCTATTTCCAAGTGCTCATTGAGAATAGACTAATATTGATTTTCCAACTATTATTAATGGATAATAATAGTCAACATACATCTATAAATAAAATTCACCATCTATAAATAGACATCATCTATAAATAGAATTTGCTCATCATCTAAAAATATACTTCCAACTTAAATAGCTTGAGGCTCCATCCTAGTGTAGGTGCATAATTTTCACTAGGATCTTCTTGTTGAATCTCAACACTCCCTCTCAACAAGAAAGGGATTATCCTTCACCCCGATCCTGTCTCTATGGTATTCGAATTTGCTCCTGGTGAGTGCCTTTGTCAGAATGTTTGCATCATGATCTTCCGTAGGAATGTACTGAAGAAACATGATATTTCGATGCACACAACATATAATATGATGATATTGGATATCTATATGCTTAGATCTATCATGAAACACATGATTAATCGAGAGTTTAATGCAACTATGATTATCACAATGAATCACTATCGGATATAAATGAGAACTAAACAAACCAACCAAGATATTTCTCATCCAGATAGCCTCACATGCAGATTGAATCACTTCCATGTATTCCACTTCTGTTGTACTGAGTGCCATGGATCTTTGCTTCTTGTTGTACCAAGAAACAGTTGTAGATCTGATACTAAAGATCCCCCCTGATGTGCTCTTTCTATTCGTTGGGTTGCCCACCCAATCTGCATCCGTGAAGCCATGCAACTTCACCTCATATGTTTGTCTGTACCATAATCCATAATAAGATGTGCCCCTCGGGTATCTCAAGACATTCTTACCCGCCTTCCAAAAGAGCTTGGTAGGCTTAACCGTCGCTTGACTCAGTTGGTTAACTGCATAGAAAATGTCTGGTCTCATGTTCACTAGATACATTAGTGAACCCACTAACTGTCGATAGACAGTAGAATCCACTACCTCTCCAGAAGTAGCATCCTCTTTCCTCCAGTTTTCTGGAAGAGGAGTATCCATGGGTTCGCATCCCTCCATGTGAAACTTACCCAGTATCTCCCTTGCATACTTTCATTGAGACACAAAACGTTCACCATATCGATGCCATATTTCCAATCCAAGGAAATAATGAAGGAGGCCCATATCCTTCATCTCAAACTCCTTTGAAAGGTCCTCCTTTCATGAGTGTATCAGTTGCTCATCACCAGACAGTTTTAAATCATCAACATAAATAACAATTATTAAAATCTTACCCTTGTAGATCCATCTTGAACCTACCACTGATTTGTCAACCGATCTTGGGACAATTTCCCATGCACTATTTTTGACAATGGAGTCATATTCCTCCACCATTGAATCAACACAAGTGGGATCCTGCACTACTTCATGAAAGGAAGATGGTTTAGTCACAATACATTTTCTCATGAGATCCATGTATCCAGTAAATCGATCAAGAAACTTTCTCTATATGCACTGTGAAGTAGGGGCTCCTACATTCTGTGTAGCATCTAGTGTCAGTCTATCAGCTTCTATGGTGCACTTTTTTCCATTTCTAATGGATGGCTCTACATGAGTGGATTCCTCCACTCCATGAACCTACTCATGTGGTTGATCCACATCTTGAGACTCATCTTTGGGAACCAATAGTTCCTCCTCTGCATGCAATTCTATCTCCCTCTCAAGCGACAATCACATGGCTTTCCCCTCATCGAATTTTATATCCTGTCGTATAATAGTCATCTTACTGTTAGGAAAATACACATGATAATTGTGGGGTGTTTCTATGTACCCCACAAATATCCCAACTTCAAAAGTCGGCTCCAGCTTCTTCCTGATGTTCTTGGTCACATGCACATAAACAAATGAGCCAAAAGTCTTAAAGTGAGAAACATATGGTTTCTTACGAGTGAAATCTTCTTCAGGTGTACTCATGCCAAGTACTCTATGAGGACAACGGTTTTTCACATAAACCACATTGTTCCATGCTTTTGCCCACAAATGCATTGGTAGGCCCTAATCATGCAACATCGTTTGTGTTGCACCCACGATAGTTCTGTTCTTCCTCTCCGTGACCCCATTTTGTTGTGTGTTATGAGGCGCTATGAGTTGTCTTAAAATTCCTTCTTTGCTGCAGAAGTCTTTGAATTCATCAAAGATGTATTCTCCACCATTATCACTCCTTAGAGCCTTCAGTTGCTTCCTTGACTCTTTCTCCACCAATGCTTTAAACTCACAGAACTTTGAGAATGTTTGATCCTTCTTCTGCATGAAGAAGATCCATCATTTACGAGAAAATTCATCAACAAAAATAACATAATACTTATGTTTTGTTGTTGAAGAAACCAAGAATGGTCCACACACGTCTATGTGAATTCTCTCCAGGATCACTGAAGTATAGTTATCATTTTCATGAAAGGTGGACATTACATACTTCCCCATGGTGAAACCATTTCACTGATCTAACTAAGCAAGTGTTCCCACTATAAGTCTAGTAGATATTTCCTAAATGATTTTCAAGTCTCCATGATGAAGATGGCTCAATCGCCTATGCCCTAATTCACCCTCATCCTAGCTCACAACTTTTTCTACCTTACCCATCATGGCAGCGCAACCATCTACCTCCATCTTCTAGATATTCTTAACTCGAATCCCTATCTTCTTGACTTGACCCATTGTTTTATCTCACAGGAAATATTTTCCATCGCTGAAAACAACGTCATAGCCTCTATCCTCCAACATTGCAACTAAGACCAAGTTTTTCTTTAGACCCGGAACATGCATAACATCTTTCAATTGAAATGGTTTACCTGACTCCCTCTAAAATGTAATGGTACCAATGCCAATCGCACTGTGTCATCCATCATCGCCCATCTCTATATGCATTTTGAGATCTTTCTCCTCCAAGTCATTGAAAATCTCCTTATCTCCCGTCATGTGGAAGGAAGTGCCACTATCAAAATACCACACCGATCCCAATGAACTTGACACCATGTATGTGATCAAGTAGAATTAAAGTTCTAATTATGAGGAAACGGCCTCACCAGTTGCAGCTCCAACAACCTTCTTGTTATTATTCTTCTGCGTACAGTTAGTAGCGAGATGCCCATGTTCGTGACAGTGAAAACATTTCACTTTGGACAAATCCAGCTTCTTGCCTTTAGACTTAGATTTTTAATGGAATTTATTCCCCTTACCTCTCCTTGCCTTGGCATCCAAATCATAATCCTCTTCATCATCATGCTTTAATGAAGATCCATCTCTAGTGTTGCACCTGAACTCATCCTTCACTAGATCCGACCATAGTCATTCCCAATCTGGCAATTTTTCCCTTCCATTGACAGAGTCTTGATAACTGTCCCAACTCGTGGGAAGTCCTAGGAGAGCCAATCTCACCAAATCATCATTAGGGACTATTATTACCACACTCCCCATCTCATCCTGACATTGGACAAAATTCCTGAGATATTTTGGAATGGAGTCGCCCTCCTCAATCTTGATCTTCCTGAGTTTATCTTTGAGCACCGATTTCCTATGGTCGTTGCTATTTTGGAATAGATCCATAAAGTATTCCACATTTCATATGGTGTAACTTTCCAATGGAGGATTGATACAATGTGGTCTCGTACTCCCTCTAACAGGATCCTTCTCGCCTTTGCCACTTTCTTTTTCCATGCATCAAGATTTGTAGCATCTACAACATCTGACTTATAAACATCTTTGTCAATGAATTACTTCAAGCCATTGTCTTCAAGTACTTCCTCCATCCTTTCCTTCCAATAAATTTAGTTCAAGCTTCCCAGGAGTGCATACTCTAACCTCAAGCCATTAAAATCCATTTCGATCTTGAATTAGTTGTAGCACTGAGAAAGTCTTTCTACAAATTTGAATTATATCCAATCACAAACTCAACTTTTGCAATCTTCTGCGCTCTGATACCATGTAGAAATTTTAATACAAATTATGTAATGCCTAGATTCTCCTAATATAACAATTATATTCCACTGTTAAATACATAATAGCTTCTACAAATATTCTTGCAGAATTTAAAACATGATCGCCAATTGCAATATCAAGAAGAAAGATCAATCACACATAACACATATGTTTTACCTGGAAAGCATAAAGCTAAAAAACCCACTATCATATATTATGTATATATCATGGATCATGAAAAATATCATGCAAAACTCTAATCCAAGAGCTCTCAGTACAATATACAATCATCTCACAATGTCATACAAAAATTGACAAATTCATGTGCCAATTTATTGCTTCCAGATAGCCTGCCTCCTCTACGCAATCCTTGCTGATGGAAATCCCTGCAATGAATGAAATCCTCTTTCCTAGGCTATGCAATCCTCATGGGAACATCCACTGTGGTTGTGGTTGCATGAGTGCACTCACTAATGTCACAATTCATAGTCAAACTATCCCTTTCACCTGTTATCTCAATTGGGTCTCCACTAGATCTGACATGCATGTAGTTAACAGTGGTAAATCTTCAGTTGCATGTGAGATCACTGATTGTGAATTAATTAATAATTAATTCACTAATTTGTCACTAGTGTAAGTTCAGTTACAACTAGTACAATTGATCTTAACTCACTTAACTGAGTTAAACTACTTCACAACTAACATAACTACACATACAACTCTGTTACAACTTCAAATCACTCGGTTACAACTAATTTGACTTGCATGTCCCACCAGTCAACCTTTGAACTCGAATTTCTTATAGCTAACTGATTTGCCACTTTAGTTAGTTATTTCCAAGTGCTCATTGAGAATAGACTAATATTTATTGTCCAACTATTATTAAGGGATAATAATAGTTGACATACATCTATAAATAGAATTCTCTCACCATCTATAAATAGACATAATCTATAAATAAAATTTTCTCATCATCTAAAAATAGAATTCCACCTAAAAATAGCCCGAGGCTCCATCCTAGTGTAGGTGCATAATTTTCATGAGGATCTTCTTATTGAATCTCAACATATTTCTCTGTGCACAATTTTTTCAATAGGGAAAAGATCACCTTCATGCTCCTTAAGGCTCTCCCACATGTCAAACATTGGTGGGAAATTTACTGGGAGAAAATTTCCACAGAGGAATTTGGAATGTTTGACATCGAACCCAATTGGGAATATTTCATAGATGATGTCAAGGAACAATATTACCCCATTAGAAACTATGAAGACCAATACATGAGATGGACTGCACTACATCAAGAGAGGGGCCAAGGAGTGTCAGGTTTCACCAATACCTTCCATACCTTTTTTACCAAACTGGGTATCAAAGATTCTGAGCAACATTTGGATCTAAAATATTGTGAGGCTCTACATAGATACATCCAAACTGAAATGTATTTTATGAACATCCCATCACTGGGAGATGCTTATCGATATGCTGTCAAAATTGAGAAGAAATTTAAGGACCAGAATAAATAGGAGTTTGGATCTGCAAATATCCAACAACCAAAGTATGGTAAATACGACCCTAACAAGCAGTGATCTAGATTATTTTGAGCAAAAAATGGGAGCGAAGATATAATAAAGAAATATATCGAGATATTGCAAGAGATCCAATAATATAACATAGATATATCAAATATATATAACAAGAGGAATAGCTATATAGTAATACACATTTTCTATTAATGAGTGAAATGTACAGAACTGTAAAATTACAGAGTGAAAGACTTGCTAGAATGGCGACAACTTATCTCTAATAAGATATGTCATGGCTATTCTCATGCACAAGAATACGATGATTACGATGAGGCTCAAAAGGCATTTTTAACATAAATGGAAAAACCCTAAACATCTGAAAAACCTAGCCCCTAAAAGATGAAAATCCAAAAGGTTTTTGGCCACGATGTGGAGTTGAAGCACCAAAACTCATGTGGGCCCCCGTTGGGGTAAGTTGGTACAACAACTTCCCGGGGTCATAACCTTTGTATGCAATCTTTGTTTTAGGTGCACAATATCCCATTGGAAAGGTCTATCTAAGGAATACACATTATGCCACCAAACTTTGACTCTGTCTACAGTTTGGTTGTGGTGAGCTCTAGAAATGTGTTTTAGGGCCTTAAAACGGCCCCAAAAGTTTAGGACTCAAAAATATAGGAAATAAATTCCAATGAAGAAAAATATGTGTGATCCAGTTGGAATAGGTGGGTGGCCACCAATATCCATCAAGATTGTATAGCCTCTCGAAAACCAGTCCAAGACACACAAAAAGAAGGGTGAGGGAAAGAAAAATTGACACTAGAAAGTGGTGTGATTTTCACGAAAAGCCCTGGCACAACACCGATGAATGTTTCTCAAAAAAATCATTGGTGGTCGAGATCAAAGATAATGAACTGAACCTAGATTCAAAATCTAATTCAGAAAATAATGGAAGGAGACAAATCATCGACGCAGACCCCACTGTAACTGTCGCAACCACAACAATCCAACAAGAAACACCAGAATATCCTGAAGAGGGGGAGCTCCTCTTCCATTCACATATGTGGGTGAAGGGGATCCTGTTGCATTTCATTGTTGATAGTGGAAGCCAAAATAATCTCATCTCAGCAGAGGTCGTAAAAAATTTGGGATTGCCAACAACACCACACTCGTAGCTATACAACATTGGGTGGCTTCGCCAGGGATGAGATCTATGTGTCTGCCAACAATGTCGCTTGTCCTATAATATCAATCCCTTCAAGAATGAGGTATTGTATGATGTTTCCCCATTGGATGTTTATGATTTTATTGTGGGCCATCCATAATTGTGGAAGTACCATGTTGTTTATGAGTCTCGACCTCGTAGTGTCATTTTTATTCAAGGGGCTCATCTCTGTAGGATACCAGAGGTAGTTTGGAATATTTTTTTGACACAACAGTGCATAAACTTTTTCTCTCATATGATGAAGTTTATCTTCTTCCCAATTCGGTTAGGAAGTGAACATAAGGAAACTATGACCACTACGGCCTTGGTTCCATCCCCATATATCTAGTAGAAGAAGGTCAAAAAAATTGAAGAAAATCACAAAGATTCCTTCTACACACAGTCATCTCATGCAGTCAGACTAGTTAACAAGGTCCAACCCCTCCAACATTAGGTTCACGACAACCTTCCACAAGCCAGGCAATGCAATGTCTCCAGCAAGGCAATCAACTCACCAAGGTTCAGATTTAATGAATGCTTTCCCATCTCCCATGGGAACTCAACACAATGAAAGCCATTGCTTCCTATGGGGGGAGGATTGATCTTGATGGATATTAGTGGCCACCTGCCTATTCCAATCAGATCATAGCAGTTTTCATCATTGGCATTTATTTCCTATATTTTAGAGTCCTAAACTTATGGGGTTGTTTTGAGGCCATAAACAACATTTTTGGAGCTTGCCACTGTCAAAATATAAAAAAAGTTAAAGTTTGACAACATGATTTTTATTCCTTGGATACACTGTTCCAACGGGATATCGTGCACCTAAAACGAATATTGTATGCAAAATTTATGACCCCTGGAATTTTTTGTACTGACTTACCCCATTGGGGCCCACATGACTTTTGGCACTTCATCTTCACATTGAGGTCGCAAACCTTTTTGATTTTCATCTTCTAGGGGATAGGTTTTTACATGTTTAGGGTTTCTCTATTTATGTTAAAAAGGCCTTTCAATCCTCATTTTACTCATCTTCTTCTTGCGAATTAGCATAGCCATCACATCTCTTCTCAGAGATAAGTTGCCACCATTCTAGCAAGTCTTTCACTCTATAACTTTACAGTTCTGTACATTTCACTCATTAATATAAATTTTGTATTACTATATATTTGTGCCTCTTGTTATATATATCTGATATATCTCTTTTACATTATTGGATCTCTTTAAATGTCTCAGTATATTTCTTTATTATATCTTCACTCTCATTTCATGCTCAAAATAATATGGATCATCAGTATCATAACATGATGCTCTTGGTTGTTTTTCAATGCATGTCCCCAACAAGGTATGAGTATAGAAAGTTGGGTCTCGAGCTTGTCTCTCTTGAGGACAATCGCTCTCACATGCCCAAGAAATCATTTATAATGGAATAAAAGAAAAAAGTTGGAGTTGAATATTCTATTAATATGATGATGGAGCAAGCTCTCGCATGACAAAGGGATGAAATGATGGAGAAGTTTTCCCAAATTCGTCGATGCCTTCCTATAAAATCATATCCGTCTTCATAAAGAAACCAATTTGGAGGAACTTCTCCTTTCAATATACAAATTAATTTTGATATTCCCGTATTTGAAGGTTAGATAGATGCGGATACTCTGGAAAAATGGTTAAATATGCTAGAAGGTTATTTCTCTGTGCAAAATTTTTCTGAAAGGGAAAATATCACCTTCGTGATCCTTAAGGCTCTCCCACATGTCAAACATTGGTGGGAAACTTACTGCGAGAAAATTTACATAGAGGAGTATGGAATGTTTGAGGCCAAACCTAGTTGGGAATCTTTCATAGATCTCATCAAGGAAAAATATTAACATGCTGGAAACTATGAAGACCAGTACATGAGATGGACAACTTTGCGTCAAGAGAGGGGCAAAAAAGTGCCAGAGTTCACCAATACCTTCCATACCTTGCGTACCAAGATGGGTATCAAATATTATGAGCTTCATTTGGTTCTAAAATACCGTGGGGATCTACACAAGTACATCCAAACCGAAATGGAGTTTCTAGAGATCTCATCACTAGGAGTTTCTTATCGATGTGCTGTCAAAATCGAGCAGAAATTTAAGTACAAAAACAAACAAGAGTTTAGGTATGCAAATATGCAACAAAAAAAGTATGATAAATACAACCCTAACAAACAAACTCCCGAAAAACCATTCAAAGACACAGGAAAATAAGGGTAAGGAAAAGACAAATAATGACACTGGAAAGTGGTGTGATTTCCCAAAAATCCCCTGGCACAACATCGATGAATTTCACTCAAAAACGTCATTGGCGGTCGAGATCAAAGACACAAATAAAAACCAAGATTCAAAATATGATTTAGAAATTAATGGAAGGAGATGGATCATCGACGCAAACCCCACTGTCGTTATCACAACCAAAACAATCCAACCAAAAACACTAGTAGATCCTGAAGTGGGGGAGAACCTCTTAAATTCATAGATGTGGGTGAAGAGGATCTCGTTTCATTTCATTGTTGATAGATGAAGCCAAAAGAACCTCATCTCAGTAGAGGTCATCAAACAATTTTCATTTCCAGCAAAACAATACCCACATCCACATAACATACGGTGGCTTCACCAGGGACAAGATCTTCATTTCAGCCAACAGTTTCTCTTGTCCTATGGAATCATTCCCTTCAAGGATGAGGTATTATGTGATGTTTCCCTAATGGATGCCTTTGGTTTTACTTTGGGCCAGCCATATATGTGGAAGCACCATGTTTTCTATGATTCTCGACCCCGTAGTGTCATTGTTACTCGGGGGATCATCTCTATCGGATACCAGAGGTTGTTCCGAGAACTGTTTCGACACAATAGTGCAACAAAGTTATCTCTCATATGATCAAGTTTGTATTCTTCAGAATTCGGGAAAGAAGTGAATAGAATAACATTAAGACCACTACAACCTCAGTTCCACCCCCCTTTATCCAATAGAAGTAGGTTGGAACAATTGAATCAAAGAAAAAATATTTATTCTAAATACAGTCATCTCATGTCATCATACCGGTTAACAAGGTCCAACCCCTCTAACATCAGGTTTGTGACAACCTTCCACAAGCCAAGTACCGCAACGTCTCTAGAAAGGCAGGAAACTCACCAAGGTCCAGATTCAAAAAACACTTTCCCATCTCCCATGGTAACTAAATGCAATGGATACCCTTGCTTCCTAAAGGGGGAGGATTGATCCATATGGATATTGATGGCCACCCACCTATTCCAACCAGATCACATGCATTTTTCATCATTGGCAGTTATTTCCTATATTTTTTATTCCTAAACTTCTGGGTCCATTTTGAGGCCCTAAATAATGTTTTTGGAGCTCTCCACAGACAAACTATAAATAGAGTCAAAGTTTGACGGCACAATGTGTATTCCTTGGATAGAATTTTCCAACGGGCTATCATACGCCTAAAACAGAGATCATATGCAAAAGTTATGACCACGAGAAGTTGTTGTACCAACTTATCCCATCAAGGCCCACGTGAATTTTGTCGCTTCATCTCCACATTGGGGCTGCAAACCTTTTTTCTTTTCTACTTCCAAGGGATAGGTTTTTGCTTGTTTAGGGTTTCTCCATTTATGTTAAAAAGGGCTTTCGAGCCTCGTTGTACTCATCTTATTCTTGCAAATGAGCATAGCTATCACATTGCTTCTCAGAGATAAGTTTCCCCCATTCTAGCGAGTCTTTCACTCTATAATTTTACAGTTCTATACATTTCACTCATTAACATAATTTTTGTATTACTGTATATTTCTTCCTCTTGTTATATATATATATATATATATATATATATATATATATATATATATATATATATATATATGATATATCTATGTTACACTATTGGATCTCTTGCAATATCTCAGTATATTTTTTTTATTATATCTCCTCTCTCATTTCGTGCTCAAAATAATCTGGATCATATTTATCCATATATTACACATTTTTGAAGATGAAGAGTTTGAGAGGAAGGCTATTGAGACCATCAGTAAAAATGTTTTCAAGAATATTTTTCAGTTCATTGACAAAGTTCATCTTGATTTTCCGATGGGATTGTGTTTTACATGTGAAGACAATGACATGTTATCTCACTCATGAAGGTTCGATTCTCTCAAGGGAATTTCTCTCTTGAGAGTGGGTTTCTTATGTTACCAAACTTCTTTAGGCTAGTTGTAATGCTTCCTTTGAGTTTAAAATAAGTTCTCTTGAAAAAGTAAAAGAAAGAGAAAAAGAAAATCAATTGTTTTTTAGTGAGAATATGAGATCTTCAACCTCTAGCAACAAAAATATTCTTCCCAATATAGTCATGCCCTTAGAATGAGTGAGGTTAGGAAAGCTAAAGTTTCCCAAATTAGGGATAGAGTACATTAATAGAGGAGGACAAGAGAAGATCCAACGTATTCTTCAAACTCCATAAAATAAGACTCTAAGGATGCATAGATATTTACAAAATTACATCTAGGAGACAAAGATTAGTCTACAGGGAAAATTTCTTTGATAAATTTGTTAATCATTATCAGGGATTTCCACTACAAAATTTCTCATGAATGCTTCTAGAGATGGTCTTAAATAAATTCCTTGAAATAATTTCCAAGAGAATATTTGACATCAATAAGATTTGTAAACTTCCTCTTGCATTCATTGATTCGAAGAAGGCCTTCAATTATAGGGTTATCATAAATCCCTAAGGCTCATTTGGTTGTCTTGTGATGTTTTTTAAGCAACACGAGATATCATTATCCAACCCTAGATGACCTTTATTGAAGGACCCTAGAAGTAATATTATCAAGACATAAAATTGATGAGGGTATGATCAAATAAATTATGCATGGAAGTGATTTTGAGATCATAAATAATTAGTGGTCAATTACATTACTCAATGTGAAATGTTTTTTCCCAAGGATCATGTTGGATTAGTTACTCTTTCTTGCAACAATAGTTGGACAAAAAGAAAACTAGGTTTGATAGAGGGGGATAGATTTGGATAACTTGTTACTCTAGGAGAGGACATAATAAGTTCATCAATTCAATAAAGAGGTGGTGTTCCCAAATAGCCTTTGAGAAGGATTATGTGAATGACATTTTGGTTTTTGTAAGTCTTAAGGTTCATGGATTTGTCATTGTAAGCTAGCTAGAGAGGTAGGGGGGGGGGCAGAGGGCCCATAGTGATAATAGTGGGGGTCATTCAATGTAAGGTGGACTAGGTCCACTATATTAATAAAGGCCCACTATGGTAGTTGGATGTAATAAACGTGAGAAGGATCTCTAGAAAGTTCCTAGGAGATAGGGAAAGCTATATAAAGAAGTCTAGGCAATGTAATGAAACATAGTGAAGAATATTGTGATTGTACAAGCAAGGATTGCTTGAGGAGTTTTATCCTTCCATAAGGATTAATATATGGTGTTACCCTACCTCAAGGGTTTTCTCTATTTCTTGTGTTCATGTTATGGTGAATGATTTATGGTTTATTGTTGGTTATTTCTAAAGTATATTTGCAAATCTGGTATAGGTACTTAACACCACATCCTCCTATTGAGCTATCGCTCCAAACACAATAATTATTTTCATATCTCATTACATTGCTTGAACACCTTTATATAGTGCTACCATCACCTAAGAACATTCTAGAGGAGGAATCTTCTAGAAGTAGAACCTTCTAAGATGTCCTCTTACATTTATTATATCTAAGTACCATAGTGGGCCTTATTTAATAATATAGTGGACCTAGTCCACCTTACATTGAATGACCTCCACTATTATCACTATGGGCCCTCTGCCCCCCCCACTACCTCTCTAGCTACCTTACAGTCATTTCCTTTAAAATGTGCACATGACCTTATTCATGGATACATTTATCTATTTTATCATTTTGGTTTTTGTCAACCCAATGGACTTACTACTTACATTCATTTCTCTTTTATGATTGCACCATAATGTATTCAACAACTCCATTAATAAACAATACATTCTTTGTATATTTATCTCTTACATTTATTCCCAATCCCATACATCTCTAAAATACAACATAACTTTTGGGAGCAACGTAGGACCTAAAGAAGGGTTAGAAATATATGATTTTACTAATATGTTTTCAATTACATTCTTTCAGACATGGAGACAAGGTACTCAGGGTAGGATCCACATTAACGTAAATTAATAGTATTAAAGTGAAATTAAAGACCCCGAAATCATAAATAATGGCCATTCAATTGTATGAAATTATTTTCACAGTATTCCTTTAGACCATAGCTCCTTCTCACTAAATTTTCATTGAATGAACTGATTATCATGCTCACAAGATGACCCTTGAATTTTAGTATTAAGATTTTCAAACTACCATAGGGTACAAAAATTGGTAGGAAAATATCAAATTGTTTTGCTAAAACTTCTGATAAGATTTTGAATAAAATCCTATTGGAAACAATAATGCTAATTGTGTTTCAGAAATAGGACCAGAAAGTTGGTATTTACTGTCGAATTCATAACTTGTTTCCTTAGGGACATTCTTCATATTTTCAATTCTTCATAAATAATTACATTATACAAATGATTTATAGTTGTCTTTATTTCCTTTCCCCCTGTCCATGTGGAGAATACCGAACTCTTGTAAAGTTTGGGTGGATTGCTCTTCCAAACTGATTTCCTAGATGACTTCTTCTCTACATTTCTTTAATTTTACAAAATAAATTTCAAGACACGGTAGTTAGTAGGTTGATCCATTGTCAATTGAGTTTATCCCAAGATGTCGAGTGGAGGACTGTTATCCTCCCCACCAAATACTAATTCTCACTAGTGACATGTTGAGATCTTAATGAGTATATTGTTGCATTGTCCATGAGCCTTGAAGAATACAGTTTACCCTGGGTACAATCCTTGGATTGAGGGATACCATAACACAAATTTGGATTCTACGGAGGACTTGTGTTGGTGAGACATGTGGAATATAATTCTTTCATTTATGGATCATATTGGTATTAGAATCAAAACAATTGAATCCTTGATCATGGAACAATTTCCAAAACTTAGAACAGAATCAAAGATAGCATGGGTAAGCCAATGGTGAGAGAAAGGTTAGAAGACTTAGGGGATAGTAATATGTAGCTCCAAGAGGAAAATGGATACTTGAATGAATATGTATATAAATGTTTGATTGGAAGATAGAACATTTGGGAGAATACCATAAGACCTCCACAAAATTATTTTCATCGGTAAAGAACCATTTTGTTGAATGCCAATACTCCCTCACCAATTTTATGGCCTATTGGCGCAAGAGAAAATTTCAACTTGTACAGTTTGGAGTGACGATAATTCAGCTACATAGTTAGCAAGAGGAGAGGCTCACCCAAATGATGACTTGACTACACCAACCATTAATAAATAAGGATGAATCATTAACAAAACTACAAGACGTTGTACAAGAGAGTAATGAAGGAAAGAAATCATCCATTACTATTACAAAATCCAACACCATGATCAATATCAACATTGTAAGCTCACATTCAAATATTTCTCAAAAGGATTTTGGTGAATTTGAATAGCATAACAAAGGCATGATTTCCAACATACTAAAGAATATGTCCTATGATGGTCAAGGGATAGTTAAGAGAAGTTAAGGAATTGTAATCCCCATTGTAGTTGAATTGAAGGTCAAGCATGAAGGTCTAGGCTTTGGTGGCAAAGAGGAAAATGCAATGAACACCAAGATAAATTTTTTGAAGGTGAAATATGTTGCGGAGTTTCCTTGTCCATCAGAAGAGAGAGTACCAATGAATAAATATGGTAGAATGCTACCACTCCATCCTTCTTGTGACAAACTATAGAAGGGTAGAAATGATGGAAGTTAAAAGACTAAATATGCACCAACACTCATAACAAGTAGCAAGCCAATCAACTAGAGGAACAATAAGAATTCCAATATGTATGCATTAGAAAAGACATATATTTTTTCATTATTACAAGGGCCATTGCACTACCATATAGTTATATATATATATATATATATATATATATATATATATATATATATATATCTGTGTGTGTGTGTGTGTGTGTGTCTTCTGACACCCCATCATCTCACTCCCGACGATTAAAAATGTGCCCGATATAGATACTTCGTCAATCAATAGTTTCTAGGTCGTCTTACTATTGACGAATGAAACGTGGTCGATATGGAAACTTCATCGATGAATAGTCTCTAGGTTGTCTAACTGTTGACGAATGAAACATTGATGAATAGTTTCTAGTTCATCTAACTTCCAACTAATTAAATGTAGGAATTTGATGACCATTTGTGCCATTGTAGAATTGGGCCTTTGAAGACACATGTCCCTCATAGACATTGGAAGTGAGATGATGGGGAATTCCATCATAAGTGAGATGGTACCATAATAGATGTTTGGATGGGACATGTTTTGTCAGTATCTAGACAACATTACGTCGGCATTATGCCAAAAGTGTCGTCAAAAAATGACCCAGATTTACTAGTGACAAATTTTAATTTAGTTTCCTTCAAAACATAGCAATAAAATTGTTGTGAAAATGAAATACAAGCAAGGGACGAGCATTATGAGGGATGGTGAATGAGTGTGGAGAATTTTTTGTGAAATTATGGAGAAGGTGGCAGTATGAACTTAGGCACTTTTATACTCTGTATTTTACTTTCATTTTGAGACCGATATTTACTTGTGGCTCTTTGCTTGGATACACAACAATGAATTCATCCTCTGATTTAGAAAAATTGAATTATGACTTTAGGAATGTTTTATGATTTTACAAGGAGAAGAAACTATGAATGTTTCTTTGTATTTGTACTTGTATACAAAAAAATACTCTATATTTTGATTTCATTTTAATACCAATATTTACTTGTGGTTCTTTTCTTGGATGGGAAACAATGACTGCATCCTCTTATTTAGAACATTTAGATAATATCTTAGGAATGTTTTATGATGTACAAGGAGAATACACTATGGATGTTTCTTTGTGTTTTCATACCAGAATAGCTTTGCTTCCATTCTTTCCATGGTCTTATAATTAGAGTATAAATTTTGTTGTAAATGGTGGATTGATGGTTTGTGATGAGTACTTTGTAAGTGTTGTGATGTGTAGTGGAGTGTGGGGTGGTTATGCATCATGTTTAAAAAATTATTAGTAAATTAAATATCTTTATACATATTTTACATCAAGCTAACTTTCCTTTGAATTCTAAGGTGTTATCGGCTGGAATGAAGGATTTGATGCATGGTGACTGAAGATGGAATATGAGAGTGAGCAAGGATGAGAACTACTAAAAATATGAGAGATAAATGAAGTTGATCTACTGAAAGAGGATTAATTAGTTGAAGATGTTGGAGATGCTGACTAGAATCTGAAGATTTGGAAGGGATCTAAAGATCTCCCCCAAACCCAATGGTGTGCATGTCCTCATGCAAACTATTTAAGACTGAGTGAAAGTATTTTATTGGAATATGTTGCTACAAGAAAACAAATTGTTGCAAGTTTTTGTTGATACCACGAAAGAATATAGTCTTCGTCCTGTATTCCCTATTGGTTAAATTGAATCAGTATGAATGGATTTACTTGATGTTCAACATATAAATAAATCATCAAGGAGTGGTTCTACCAAACCGCGTTCCAAATGAGTGAGTCATTCTTATGTTCATTCCATATGATTAGTTGTGTTTCTTCCACATCAGGCATATATTTGTGATGCCACATATTGGCCCATATGTCCCCTATATTCTTGGTCCACCTCCACCATCTTTTGTCTCCCATTACTTGGTTGAAAGAGTTGGGATCTCTGAGACCCAAACCATCAACCTACGTTGGTTTCCATAAATCTTTCCATTTAACTAGCGCCCATTTCTATCCCTCCTTAGTACCTTGCCACAATAAATTACTTTGTATGTTTCTTATGGTATGTAACACTGATTTAGGGGCCACCAAGGCCAAAAATACATAGATCGGAATTGCTTGAAGTTTTTGTTTTTAAAGCACCAACCAATTGTCGGACATATGGGTTGACTCAGGTTCTACCTTAGTTCTCCAACAAAACCCTTTTCACCATTGACCGTTCTAGTAAACCAAAAGGATACACCGCGCATAGAGTGCACAGTGTAGTCTCACCCGAGATGGTTCATGGCTGAATGAAGGACACATATTTCTGCAGTCATGGAAGGGGTTGGAGATTTTATTCTTACTTCTATTTCTACTTAACCATTCATCATATCTATTATTTCGTTAATTCATAATATTAATTTTGCATACCTATTTCTAGTGCACACTGTAATTTAAACACTTCATTCATCTAACCATTTAACCATAATTGAAAAAATAACAAAACATTTAGACACATTTGCAACACAGGGTTTTAACCGTGGTTCACCCCCCTGGGGCTACGTCCACAACGATCTTTTTTTTATTTCTTCATCTTCATCAAAATGGCACTGTGCGCATTAAATCATAGAATAGTGGTGTTTATTAAGGTGGACCAACATCGTACCAAGATCCATATCTTGCAACCTAACCGTCAATTACATTAACTCCACCCGAGCTCCACATATCCCATCAAAATACAGACTCAAAACTCAAAAATGACTCTCCAAAGATACCCACAAAAGATGATGAAAACATAGACTCAAAACTGCCCCTTTGAACTACCTCATACATATTATTTATACTAAAAAATGGGGTAAAACACTTACAATATGACTCCAAAACCCTAAACCTAACATGGCTAGGTTTGTCCACATATGTGTCAGATTTTCGCAAATCTTATCACACATTGCTTCATTTTCCCTTTGTCATGCTAGTCTTCGTTCTTTTTCGGTACACATTTTTCCCTTTTTCCCACTATGCCTCACTTGTTGCACTCACTCCCAAAAATTGTTGCTTCAATAGGCCCCCAAAACTAACTTGTGTCTCATCCCAAGCCACTTAGACTGAGTTCACTTTTTACAATGCTACCTCTAATGCATGAAACTTCTTTGCTAACTTTGTCACTTTCTACTTAGCATGTGGACTCTTTTATTTGAAATTCCTTCTAGTGTGTGAATAGGGTCCTTCACGTGAACTGTCTAGGTTGTCTGAATTTTGGCAGCACCATCTTCTTTTTTCCAGGAAAATCGACTGTAGATTTTGGCTAGGTCCTTCACAATATTCTACTTATTGGCACTCTAGTTTCTCTGTCACTCGATCACAAAAAAATCAGAAGTGTTTTTCATTTTCCCATATTTTCCTTCTTTATAGACCCTGACATTAATGCTCTAATGCATTTATTATTTTTCATTCGCATGTTTTCCACTTTTCTAGTTATTTCTATGTTCTGTTACATGATCTTTAATGTTCCTGCATGCAGGCTTATGAATTGTGTTATACCATTTTTTTTTCTTGCTGCATGTTGTCATTCCCAACTATGTTTCTATCACTTATTCCTCTAACTAATTCTTTTTGGATTTTTCTTCATTTTTTTCTAGCTTTGTCTTCCTTTTTCTTCTTTTAACTCCTACTATTTACAATATGTACAATTCTATTTGTTGCATTGCAACTACTGAAGGTTAGTAGGTTGATTGTCCTTATATAGTTTCATTCGAATACTATTCAGCAGTCCTTGAACTTCCTTGTGTGCTAAGTCTTGCAGTTGTATAGAACCTCCATCTATGACATATTTTATCTGATATGGCCCTAGCCAATGCATTCTGAGATTTCCTGGGTGTTGCAAATACTTACTGTCATAGAGGAGAACCATATCTCCCTCCTTAAAATTATTCTTCTTGATATGTCTGGCATGCCATGATTTATCCTTTTATTTCTTTACCTCATGATGAAAACCAACTATAATGTTTTCCTCTTCTAATTCCATCAGTTGATCCAATCTTTCCTGCACTGCGCCTCTTTTTGTCATATCTGTAATTGCTACAATGCATAGACTAAGAATCAAATAATACAAGGGAACTACTACCTCCTGCCCATATACCAATCTAAATGGTGTTTATCCTATTATCTTCTTACATGTGGTTTAATACGCTCAAAGTACTCTTGGTACCTTCAAATCCCAATCATCTATGTTCACATTACAAATCTTGGTCAAGGCATTCTCCAAAATCTTGTGGAAGGATTCCACTGTTCCATTTTCTTGAGGGTGATAAGGAGTGCTCTTTTGATGATCTATCTTAAATTCTTCAAGCATTTATTCAATTTTATTGTTGATGAAGTGAGTCCCCTGATCACTCATCAATATTCTTGGGCATCCAAATCTTGTCACTACCTATTCAAATAGAAAGCGCACTGCAGTCTCTGTGCTACAATCATTTTCCAATGTTGACTCTAACCATCTAATTAAGTATTATGTTCCATTAATAATATATTTGGATCTTGATCTTGTAGATGGTGGATTAATTGGAAAAAGAATTTCTATTTCCCACTTATCAAACACTAGTAAAGTAACCTATGGTTTCAATGGCATCTCATCCCTCCTGGATGGCTTCCCAACTCTTTGACAAACATCACACTTCTGACAGGATTCCTTTGAATCCTTGTGAATTTTTTTCCACCATAATCCTATGTGCAATTCCTTCTGCATAATAGGTTTCCCTACATAGTGTCCTCCTAGGATTCCCCCATGCGCCTCTCCAAAAAAAATGGGTATTTCATGCTCCATCACACATCTCCTTAGGATGATATGTGCTCCAAGTTTGTATAAATGACCTACAATCAACTGGTAATATGAAACTCTGACCATTAAATTTTTATTATGCATAATAGTAAATTCTCTTGGTGCAAATCATGCACTCAAGAAATCAATAATGTCAGCAAAATACTCATCAACTATTTATACTCAAAAAAATTGTGCATCTGGAAAGTTGTCTTCCAAGTTATTGGGCTCTTCTTCATTAGTTATCCTCGATAAGTAATCCAGTTTTGCATTCAATGTTCCAGGATGTTCCACAACTTCCAAGCCAGATTCTTGAAACAAGATTATCCATCTGCATATCCTCCCCCCCTCAACACTATATTATTGACTAAGTATCTCAGAGAGAATGATTTGTAAACATCTTTAAATGTTTCCCTAACAAGGAATTTCTTTATTTCTGCAAAGAATACACCATAGATGATCCTTCCCTTTATGTAGTGTTGTAGTTATGTTATGAATATGATAAATTTCTATTGGAAAGTGATATAGGGTGATCTATATCACCTTCTTCCTATTGGGTTAATACTTATCTTAATGCTATTGCAGATGCATCCACATCCACATGAAATTCTTTTTTCCAATCTAGAAATACTAAAATCAGTGTAGTAACCATATTATCCTTCAAAATATCCAAACTATGTTGCCATTCCTCGTTCCACTGATACTTAGTGCTCTTCTTCAACAAATTATCCATTGGTGCATTAATCTGTGCATATCCTCTTATGAACTTCCTATAATATCATGTATGGCCCAATGTACTCTTCAAATGGTGCACTCACTTTGGTGGTGGTAAGTTAACTATGACAACAATTTTAGCAGGATCAACCAACAGAACCTGTTTACACACCACATGTCCTAAAAAAATCCCAAAGGTGCACTGAAAATACATTTCTTAATGTTCAATGATATTTGACATTGTCTGTATCTTTCCAACACTAGCCTTAATACTTCAACATGATCCTTCAACAAACTGAACAATGTCAAATCATCCAAGTAAATCTCCAATTTTTTTTGAATAAAGTCTTTAAAAGTTGTTTCTACTACCCTTCAGAAAATGGTTGGTGCATTCTTCAATCCAAATGGAATAAATATATACTGAAATGGTCCCCACTCTGCAGAAAATGTAGTATTGTGTCTATCTTCAGGTACAATCCTTATCTGATGATATCTTGAGAAGCCATCTTTGAATGAATAAACTTCTTGACCTCCAACATTTTCCAGTACTTCATCTGTAAATGGGGTAGGAAAATGATCATGTAGGCAAGAATAATTAAATTTTCCCAAATATACACAAATCCAAATCCCTCCTTGCTTCTTTTCCTACACCACCATAGGACTGATCCATTCTTATTGTTCTAGAGGTTCTATGACACCAGGTTCTAGAATCTTGTCAATTTTTGTCTTCACCTTCTCTTTGTATATTGGATTTGTAGAAATTTCAATACAAATTAAGTATTTCCTCTGATTCTCCTGATCTAACAATTATACACCACTATTAAATACAGAATTGCTTCTACTATTATTCGTGTAGAAAATTAAACCACGATCACAACCAAAATCACAAAGTGAAATATCAAGAACACATAGCACATAAGTTTTTATGGGAAAGCGTAAAGATAAAAACCCTACTATCATATATTATGTATATCATGAATCATGAAACAATCTCATACAAAACTCTAATCTAAGACCTCTCAGTACAATACAATCATCTCACACTGTCATACACAAATCAACAAATACATGTGCGAATTCTTGTGTTCAGACAGCTTGCCTCCTCTACATAATCTCTGCAATTAGAATTCTCTCGACTGAATTACAATTTCCTAGTTTTCACATGCTCATAAGAATATCCACTACATGTGTGATCAAATCACAATTGATAGCCAAACTATCCCTTTCACCTGTTATCTTAACTAGGTCTCCATTGGATCTGACATGCATGTAGTTAATTGTGGTGAATATTCAGTTGTATGTGAGTTCACTGATTTACTGAAATATCACTAGTGCATGTTTAGTTACAACTAGTACAACTGATCTTAAATCACTTAACTACACTTATAGTTCTGTTACAAATCCAACTCACTCAGTTATGAATGAAATAATAGATTAATATTTATTGTCCAATTTATTTAAGGGAAAATTAAATTAGACACATGTTTCTTGTTGACTTTTCAACACTGCCTCTCAACAAGAAAGGGATTATCCTTCACCCCAATCCTGTCTCTATGATATTTGAATTTGCTCCTGGTGAGCACCTTCGTCAGAATGTCTGCATCTTGATCTTCCGTAGGAATGTATTGAAGCAACATGATCTTCCACTGCACACAATATCTGAGATGATGATACTGGATATCTATATGGTTAGATCTGTCATGAAACATAGGATTAATTGAGAGTTTAATGTAACTCTGATTATCACAATAAATCACTTTCGGATCTAAATGAGAACCAAACAAACCAACCAAGATCTTTGTCATCCATATAGCCCCACATGCAGCTTGAGTCGCTGCCATGTATTCCACTTCCGTTGAATTGAGTGCCATGGATCTTTATTTCCTACTGTACCAAGAAATGACTATAGATCTGATACTAAAGATCTCCCCCTGATGTGCTCTTTCTGTCTGTTGGGCTGCCCGCCCAATCTGCATCCGTGAAGCCATGCAACTTCACCTCATTCGTCTGTTTGTACCATAATCCATACTCATATGTTCCCTTCAGATATCTTAGGACATGCTTACCTGCCTTCCAAAAGAGTTTGGTAGGCTTAACCATCACTTGACTTAGTTGGTTAACCACGTAGAAAATGTCCGATCTCGTGTTCACTAAATACATTAGCGAACCTACTAACTGTCGATAGATAGTAACATCCACTACCTCTCCAGAAGTAGCATCCTCTTTCCTCCAGTTTTCTGGAAGAGGAGTATCCATGGGTTTTCAACCCTCCATGTGAAACTTACCCAGCATCTCCCTTGCATACTTTCCTTGCGACACAAAAATTTCACCATCTCGTTGCCATTTTTCAAATCCAAGGAAATAATGAAGAAGGCCCAAATCCTTCATCTCAAACTCCTTTGCAAGGTCATCCTTGCATGAGTGTATCAATTGCTCATCACCAGATAGTATTAAATCATCTAGATAAAGAACAATGATTAAAATCTTACCCTCCACCACAATTTGGTATAGGTTGCATCTGCTTCACTTTTGGTGAAGCCCAATCCAATGAAATAGTTGTCTATCCGAGTGTACCAAGCATGGGGTTCTTGCTTCAGCCCATATATTTCTCTCTTGAGTCTGCACGCATGTGACTCTCTATCACAGATCTCAAAACCTTCTGGTTGTTCAATGTACACTTCTTCCTCAATGATCCCATTGAGGAATGCAGTTTTTACATCCATCTGATGAATGCACCAACCCATTTGTGTTGAGAGTGAAAGGATGGATCTTATGTAAGAGTAACTTGCGACAGGTGCAAAGGTCTCATCATAATCTATCCCCTCGATCCGTGAGAAGCCTTGGGCAACAAACCTAGCCTTGTATTTCTCAACACTCCCATTAGCAGCTTTCTTTACCTTGTAGATCCATCTCAAACCTACCACTGATTTATCAATCAGTCTTGGTACAATTTCCCATGCACTATTTTTGATAATGGAGTCATACTCCTCTACCATAGCATCAACCCAAGTGGGGTCCTAAAATGCTTCCTGAAAGAAAGATGGTTTAGTCATAATACATTTTCTCATGAGAGCCATGTATCCAGCAGATCGATCAGAAGACTGTCTATGTCTGTGCTGTGAAGTAGGAGCTCCTACATTCTATGCAGCATCTAGTCTCAATCTGTCAGCTTCCGTGGTGCGCTTTCTACCATTTTTGATGGATGGCTCTGCTTGAGTGGTTTCCTCCACTCCATGAACCTCCTCATGTGGTTGTTCCACATCTTGAGACTCATCTTTGGGAACCAACAATTCATCTTCTGCATACAAGTCTAGCTCCCTCTCAAGTGATAACCGCATGGATTTCCCCTCATCAAATTTTATATCCCATCGCATAACAGTCATCTTATTGTTCGGCAAATACACATGATAATTATGGGGTGTTTCTGTGTACCCCACAAATATCCCAACTTTAGCAGTCAGTTCTAGCTTCTTCCTGGAATCCTTGGTCACATGCACATAAACAGATGAGCCAAAATTTTTAAAATGAGAAACATCAGGTTTCTTACCAGTAAAAGCTTCTTCATGTGTACGCATGCAAAGTACTCTATGAGGACAACGGTTCTACACATAAACCACAGTATTACATGCTTCTACCCACAAATGAATTGTTAGGCCCTGATCATGCAACATCGCTCGTGTTGCACCCATGATCATTCTATTCATTCTCTCTGCAACTCCATTTTGTTGTGGGTTATGAGGCACTATGAGTTCTCTTCGAATTCCTTCTCTACTACAGAAGTCTTTGAATTTATTAGAGATGTATTCTCCACCATTATTGCTCCTTAGATCCTTCACTTGCTTCCCCGACTCTTTCTTCACCAATGCTTTAAACTCACAGAACTTTGAGAATGTTTGATCCTTTTTATGCATGAAGAATATCCATCATTTACGAGAAAAGTCGTCAACAAAAATAACATAATACCTATGTTTTGTTGTTGAAGAAATCGAGAATGGTCCACACATGTCCATGTAAATTCTCTCCAGGATCACCGAACCACAATTCTCCTTTTCATGAAAGGTGGACTTTACATACTTCCCCAGGGTGCACCCCTTGCACTGATCTAATTGAGAAAGTGTTCCCCTTGGAAGTCCAGTAGATATTTGTTGCATGATCTTCAAGGCTCCATGATGAAGACGACCCAATCTCCTATGCCATAATTCACCTTCATCCCAGCTCACCATTTTTTCTGCCTTGCGTATCATGGCACTACAACCATCTACCTCCAACATGTAGAGATTCTTAACTTGAATCCATATCTTCTTGACTTGACCCATTGCTTTATGTCGCAGGTAGGATTTTCCACTACTAAAAACAACATCATAGCCTCTGTCCTCCAACATTGTGATTGAGACCAAGTTTTTCTTCAGACCTAGAACATGCATAACATTTTCAATTGAAATGGTTTACCTAACTCCCTCTGAAAGGTAATGGTACCAATACTAGTTGCACTGTATCATCCATCGTCACCCATCTCTATATGAATTCTGAGATCTTTCTCCTCCAATTCAATGAAAGACTCTTTATCTCCCGTCATGTGGAAGGAAGCGCCACTATCCAAATACCACACTAATCCCGATGCACTTGAATCCATGCATGCGATCAAAGCAAAGTCAAGTTCAAATTGCGATACAAGAGCCTCACCAGTTGCATCTCCAACAACCATCTTGTTCTTCCTCTTCTACGAACAGTTAGTAGCGATATGCCCATGTTTGTGACAATCAAAAAACTTCACTTTGGACAAATGCAGCTTCTTGACTTTAGAATCAGATTTTGGATGGAATTTCTTCCCTTTCCTTTTCCTTGCCTTGGTAGTCAAAGAACAATCCTCTTCATCATCATGCTTTGATGAAGATCCATCTCTAGTGTTCCACCTGAACTCATCTTGCACTAGATCCGACCATAGTCGTTCCCAATCTGACAATTTTTCTCTTCCATTGACAGAGTCTTGATAACTGTTCCAACTCTTGGGAAGTCCTAGGAGCGCCAAGCTCACCAAATCATCAGCAGTGACTGTTATTCCCACACTTCCAAGCTCATCCCGACATTGGACAAACTTCGTGAGATATTTTGGAATGGTGTCGCCCTTCTCCATCTTGATCTTCCTGAGTTTATCTTTTAGCACCAATTTTCTATGGTCGCTATTGTCTTGGAATAGATCCGTCAAAACCTTCCACATTGCATGTGGTGTGGTTTTCCCATGGAGACTTGAGACAATGTGGTCTCGTACTCCATCCAACAGAATCCTCCTCGCCTTCACCACTTTCTTTTTCCATGCATCAAGATTTGCAGTGTCTATTGCATCTGGATTAGGAACATATATGTTAATGTAATCCTTCAAGCCATTATATTTGAGTATTGCTTCCATCCTGTCCTTCCAAGCAAAGTAGTTAGATGTTCCCTCGAGTGCATACTCCAAACTCAAGCCATTGAAAGACATTTCGATCTTGAATCAACTGTCACACCAAGAAAATCCTATAAATTCGAATGCTATCCAACAACCAAAACTCAACTGCTACCTTCCCTCTTTCCCTGGGAGGTTCACACCCCACCTAAGAGTAGCATGAGGGAAGTTTGCACCCTCCTTGTGTATAGCCTACGAACTTGCCCGGGAATTTCGCACCCTCCTTGTGTATAGCCTACGAACTTGACTGGGAGGTTCGCACTGTAATACACTGTAGGGTGAGGGGATTTCGCACCTCTCCCTTGATCAGCTTGCGAGAATGGTCAAGGAAGTTCGCACCTCTCCTTTGAGTAGGGTGCAAGAATTTCTTCTTTGAGAACCGTGCGTAGTCTATAGTACTAAAGTTTGCACCCTGCTAGAGATGGGACCTGCAAAAATGAAATTATGTTCGCACCTCACTTCCTTAGCTCCGTGGCCTCCGTGGCTCTGATACCATGTAGAAATTTCAATACAAATTAAGTATTTCCTACGATTCTCCTGATCTAACAATTATACACCACTGTTAAATACATAATATCTTCTACTATTATTCTTGCGGAAAATTAAACCACGATCACAACCACAATCACAAAGTGAACTATCAAGAACACATAACACATAAGTTTTTTCAGGAAAGTGTAAAGCTAAAACCCCACTATCATATATTATGTATATCATGAATCATGAAACAATCTCATACAAAACTCTAATCCAAGAGCTCTCAGTACAATACAATTGTCTCACACTGTCATACACAAATCAACAAATACATGTGCCAATTCCTATGTCCAAACAACTTGCCTCCTCTACACAATCTTTGCAATTAGAATTATCTCGACTGAATTACAATTTCCTAGTTTGCACATGCTCATAAGCATATCCACTGCATGTGTGATCAAATCTCAATTGATAGCCAAACTGTCCCTTTCACCTATTATCTCAACTAGGTCTCCACTGGATCTGACATGCATGTAGTTAACCGTGCTGAATCTTCAGTTGTATGTGAGTTCACTGATTTACTGAACTCTCACTAGTGCATGTTTAGTTACAACTAGTACAACTGATCTTAACTAACTTAACTACACTTATAGTTCTGTTACAAATCCAATTCACTCAATTATGAATGAAATAATAGATTAATATTTATTGTCCAATTTATTTAAGGGAAAAGTAAATTAGACACATGTTTCTTGTTGACTTTTCAACAGGATTCATTCTGTAAGGGCTAGCTCTAATAGGTATTGCTTCTGGATTCAACGGGATATTCATCTCTCATATATCTCCTGCTAACCCATTCATCTCTGATAATGTTTTCGGGAATAAGTCAATGTACTGTCGAAGTAATTATGTGATCCTCTCTATTGCCTACCTATCCCAATAATCTCCAATACTTGCCATCTTTGGGTTTTCTACAATTCCAATGTTGACCTTCTTGATCTTTAATGGTGTAGAATAATATTATGAATCTAGATTGGGACCTTCCACTTCCCTTTCACCTTCCACTTATTGGATCTGTATATTGCATGAATTATCTTCTAATGGATCTTCCTCTTCTACAACGTGATAATAGTGTGGAAATTGTTTAACTGTTTGTCTATCCTTCTTAGGATGTGTTGGAACTATTTCAAATTGTGGTTCTTCAAATATCCTATCTCTTACCACTTTTAGTGTTGTATCAATCTATGTTCTATCATGCTCAAATACAAATGTAACAATGAAATTATGTAGTATCTCTTCCTAGTTAGCAATTTCTCTGTGTTGTTCCTATTCTGTGTACCAGTTCTTCGAAATTTCCTCTAATGTGTGAATAAAATGTTGTGTCCATTCTTCTGGTGGTCCTAATCTCCATTGAACTATGCACTTATATACATCTACTTGAAGCTGTCCAAATCCTTCATATTTATCCTCATATCTATGCTCCTGCTCTACGTTGAATCTGATGCACAGTAACCTTTTTCACTGAAACCAATTGTCGATCTTTGCCTTGTGTGTACCCCACCATCTTGCAGGTGTAGATTTTCAAGAAATATATAATGTTTCTAATATCTTATCCTTCCTAACCTTTACCTCATACTTCACTATAAATTCTTCTAAATCATTCAATCCATAAAAAGTAGGAGGTTTTCTTACCTCTATACCAAGCCATCTCAGTGCATGCGTCATTCTGGTGCATCTCCTGGTAGATAATTCATTTAGTCTCTACTACCGATTTTCCATTCCTGTGTCAGAGTCAGAAGAATAAGAACTAATAATCCTCCAACTGTCCATGCCATCTGTATTTGGGTTGATATAATCCTCTTCATGCATGGTAGTTCTGTATAGTTGATTCACATATTATGTAAGAATACTTTTCGTCGTAGTTTCCACATACCTTCCTCCTTTTGAGGGATCCAATGGTGCAATAAATTTGCACTACCCTAATTAAAATATCATCTTTCTACTCTTTAAGTTGATAATATTCTGGTTATCAAAATCCCAATGTAGACCCAACAATGTTGGATATGGAAAAGTGTTGTCCACTATGTCAATGAATTCAAAATCATCCATGGTCTACACACCATCTATATCTACTGGAATCCCCTTAAATCTACCAGCAGGCACCACTCTATGCTGATTTTACAATTTCAACTAAATCGTTGAATACCCCAATTGTGGTTCTCCCATAGCTTCCCAAGTCTTCTTTGGCAGAACATTGACTTCAGATCCTAAGTCCAGTATAACATCCCCCATATTGGAATCTCCTATGTTATCATTCAATCTGAATTCCCTGTTGGTTATTCTCTTCTTACGGACCTGATTTACTCTTTTTACCCTGTCTTCCTTAGGATTACACTTTTCTAACAAATTATGAAGTACTTGTAAGGAATTTTTATCATTCAACAATTTGACACAAGCTCCCAAAACGTTTCTTAATTTACTTACTTTTTATACAAACTTCTCTTGATTGGTTTGATCAAATAATAAAGGCATGCCATACACTGGTATGTCATCTACTGGCTTCGTTCCAGAAGGAAGTGGACGCAATGTTTTCCTTCAAGGTCTTCTGTCTAGCTTCCTTGAATATCTCTTTCTCTTTGCACGCATCAAACTTTTGTTCTGGCATTGTATTCTTCCTAACCCGCTGGTACTGGTCTTGATCCTTCTTGCTTGAATCTTCTCTTATATTAGTTCCACCTCTAGTAACTATGTTAATATTCTTCTCGTATTTTTCTCTATTTTCTATCCCGATCCATTACACATTTTGATTAGACTGGTTCCCCTTATCCTATATTTTTATCAAGAGTGTCGAACAGTCTTTTCTTTCATGGTCTGCTGCGCAAAAATAAATACATGTCCTAGGTAGTTGTGGGAAGTCTCTTGCATAGTTCCCTAGTTTCTAACAGTTATGACAAACAATTGGTCCTCGACCTCCTCCAAATCCTCTTCCTCCACAACCTCCTCCTTTGAATTATCCTCTATTTCCATGATTATCTCCACATCATGTATTATACTCAAGTATATGATTATATTACAACTGCACTTTATTGTACTATGGTGGTTTTGTGCACTGTTGTGTAGGATTATACTATTCTCTCCCCTAGAATTGTTGTGTTTTATACTGTGGTTATGCTGCAAACTATTGCACGTTGTTATATTGTGACTGTTACGCAGGTTATCCTGTTACATGTTTATCCTGCACTGTGTGTGTATCTACAATCCTTTCTTTCATCATATCTAAGGTTCTACAGTCCTCGTCTTCATGTCCAACTGACTTACAAAAGTTACAAAATGTGCTCTTAGGTACTGTCTGATATTTTTGAATTAGGGGGAAATGATAGGGATCATTCCCATGTGTTTTGAAAATATCACACCATGGTCCTCCTAAAGCTAAAGGGTTTGGCATACCCACTCCAATATACTACACAAATAATGAGCACTCATTCTTGTGATGGCCTTCTGTCCTACACATTTTACACCAATCATCTTCTCTTTTATCTTTTCCTTTATTCTGATTCAATTGGAATGTTAAGTTCATCATATATTGGTTCGGCTCTTCCACAGCTAGATCTACATGCTTGTATTGATTTTCCTTTAGTTGTAAGGCTTCCTGCAGGGCCTCACCCTGACTTTGGAATTTATATTGTCTGAAAGGATACTTCAAGTGTGGAAACAAAGAATTAACAAACAAATGTTTGTGTTGTGTATCAGTAATAGTGTACTTTAACTTACCTTTTAACCTCTTGAACTTCTGGTCCACTTCCCAAACTAATTCTCCTGGTTTCTGCTTGATCTCTATCATTTCATTCATAATTTATTCTTCTAAGCTTGGTTTCTAAAATTCATTTACTAACTCTCTTCACATCTGCTACAGTTGTAGGCATTCTCGTTGGATTATTTGTTGAGAGACCCATGTAGCAGTCTAATGTGTGGTCTCTGAATGTGTTTTCCAACTGCACAACCTTTGTATACTCGTTTGTAATATTATTTTCTTCCCATACCTTCTCACAGATGAACAAATTATTTTATGGATCATCTAACCCATCCCCTCGGAACTTTGGTAACCTAATAGTTGGATCTTGTCCCGCCATTGTGAAATTTGTTGAACTACTAACTCTACACGGTGTAGATACTTTATTTCTACTGGATGAAATTACACTTCTTCTAATGGAACCACATCTTGGAAAAAATCTTCTACCACTAATCACTCATCGGTTAACTTCTTTTCTTCTTCAGTTGTCTTAGTCGCACATGGGGTTGTGGGTTCCAAACTAATCTGGATATGGAATGGAGAGCCTTCTTATGTGCCAGCCCCAAGACCTACGGTTTTCATCTCATATGTGGTGCATAATATATCCTCAATCTACCCCATGGAACGAATATCCTCTACCTCTTCCTCATCTTTGTCCAAGCCCTCTTGCTTGACTATTGCCCTCTTCTTACTGTTCATATTATACTGGTATGGTCATCCACTTTGCGTGACACCTTCTTTCCTTATGATTTCCCTGGTCTTTTCATCATCCATCATGATGGGGTCCATTGCCTCCTTCTTCTGGCTACTCTTCAGAGCCTTCTCCATTTATCAGAACTTCCTTAGTGATTCCCCCAGCTCCCCTATGCATGCAGAGTGATCTAGTTTTCTGATTCCATGGTCATCACACCTTTATCATGTAATAATATTTTGATCGATGTGTAAAGAGACCTAATGTACCTCCCTTTGGGTCCATTCAAGAAATCCTTCTCTACAAAAGTATATGAATTCATTGTATTTATTGCAAACTCAGTGATAAACCCTGCAGTAATATTGTCTAACCAGAAATCCACTACGCTCGTGAATTTATTATTAACCATTTCCAAATCCTAATCCAATTAGTCGAATGGGTATATTTCAACCTCAATATCCACTCTTTTAATAAATCTGGAAAATAACATAAATATGCTTCACGTAAATCAATAAACACATACCTCTGCAGGTACTGGCATGATGTGTACCTAGAACCCTTATTATCTTTCTGCACGAACTCCAACTACTTTGTCTCTAACCATCTTTCAATTTATTTCTTCGTAGGATTCCATGTCCTGAACATCCTTTTTTACCATTGCATATTCTTCACCAAACCCCTTCTTGTTTCTCCTTCTGAGTTCTAGCCAACATTAGAACCATTTGTTGGACATATGGGCTAACCTAGGTTCTACCTTAGCTCTCCAACAAAACCCGCTTCACCATCAGCCCTTTTGTTAAACCATAAGGATACACCGTGAACAGAGTGCACAACACATTCTCACCTAAGATGGTTTATGGGTGACTGCAAGACACAAATGTCTACAGTCATGGAAGGGGTTGTTAGAATATAGAAGAATGTGTGCTTGTTTTACCATTGATGATACCCTCGTCACCCAAACATAGTTCGAAGCCACCCTCTGAGCACCTTAACCTTGATTGAGAATTACACCACAAGAAAACCCTAGGCTAGATATCCAAACAAGGTGTAGCACATCTTCCTCCAAGGATAGCGCACCAAAAATAACTGATTAGATAGTCCAAACCCTAGCCAAGAGATAGTCCAAGCTCATACTGAAAACTAGTTTCTCCTGCAGTTGTACCTGTAGCCCTCCTCCACACGTGCGCACCAAAATGGGAACTACAACATGCACCAAACTGGGAACTACAATTCTGAGATGTGTCAAAATGAGAACTGGTGCCTTGTATTTATACTAGTTCTGCCAGATTTGTTATGGCCGACTTCTCCTTTTGGATATGTGTCTGTTCAATATATTATTATTATTTCTGGCCAATTTCTTCTCTCGGAGGATAATAACCTAATATAAATTATATTCTTGAGCCGACAAGACTTCTAGGGTTATTAGCCAACTCATTATGGTTTATTCTTTCTTTCCGGAGTCTTCTATTCTCGTCAGGTTCACACGTAGAGTTAAATACCTCATGCAGCTACCATAATATTAACACTCCCTCCTAGCTAGGGAGGTATTACAGGTAATGCTCTTGAGCACAAAAATATACCATTTACCTGGTAGTATCAATATAGTCATCTAGACTATCTCATGACTAGATCATGAGCATCACCATCACCATCAGCTGCATCATCTCTCGAAACCATACTTCATCTGAGTAATTAGACATGATGTTGTATAAGTTTCTCACAACATAGAGTGATACAAGAGCCACTCTTATAATCTAGAGAAGTAAATGCTCTAAACCAATTTCTGTCTGGAAAATCTCTGTTCATCATTCGTTTGAATGGTGATTATTTCCAATAAACTGTTGATAGTCTTCAAGGCAGTTAGAACAAAAATAGAACACAATTGTGTCTATCCATAGGAGTACATAACTACAATCTAGTGGTTCACTACCACACCACGTAACACACAAGTACTTGATCAACAACGTATAGTCACGAACAGTGGAACATATCCACCACGGTAGTCTTCATCTACTGTCATACAGTCTTCATAACAAACATTTGGTAGCAACCTGCATATAAACAATGTTATGATATAAACTGAATCATCTGGGCCAATATTTCACTCACATCTATGAGATCTGAAAGAATATCTGCCTCAGGAACAGCGGAACATATCCACCACAATAATCTACATCTATTGTCATATAGTCTTCATAACAAACATCTGATAGAAACCTACATAGAAACAATGTTATGATATAAATTGAATTATCTGGGCCAATCTTTCACTCACATCTGCGAGCTCTGAATGAATATCTGCCTCAGAGTAGAATAATGAGATATCTAGACTATTCTTCTCAAGCAAGGAAGAACAATTGTCCTGTCTTCTGAACATGGACCATTCCCCACCCCGGGCTATTCTTCCTACACTAATCAATGTGCACCCTGGAGAGAATGTATAACCCTAAGGAATGTTGAGTCTAGACCATTCCCCACCCTGGGCCATTCCTCCTACACTAATCAAAGTGCACCCTCGAGAGAATGTATAAACCCTAAGGAATGTTTGTCTCTGATTGTTGAGCCTGGACAATTCCCCACCTTGGTCATTCCTCCTACACTAATCAAAGTGCACCCTAGAGAGAATGTATAAACCCTAAGGAATGTTTGTCCAGACCATTTCCTCTGTTAACCACAAGAGGAAAACATTGTCTTGCATCAACCTCCAAAACAGACCATTCCTCATGTTAACCACAATGAGAAATCATTGTCCGGTGAAGTGGGCCAGTCTTCTTGAGTAACCCTCAAGAAGAAGGACTTCCCTATATCACTCCCCATGTTAACCACAATGGGAATTCATTGTCTATGATACATCAACAATCAGACTAATTCCCATCTTAACCACAATGGAAAGTGACTGTCCGTTAGAAGCCTCAATCCACTTTCTGAACAAGAAAGCATTTGTCCAAGATGGACTGTTTTTCAATTTTTAAAGATGAATGTCTTCAATAATGTTTTCAGTGCTCCCTCCTAGCTTGGAGAGTCATTTCTTCCTTTTCCAATAAGAAGGAAGTTGTTTCCATGAGCTCTAGCTTGAGTATGCAAACTCTTTCATCTTGGATAGGAGTTTTACCAAAATGTCTGCTTGTCTGCTCATCTGCGGAGATATGTATTGGAGAATCATTTTCTCCTTTCTGGACTTCATCATGGATAATGTAATGCTTGATTTCAAATGTAATTTAGTATGGAACACTTTGAAGGCTTCATGTAGATCTGAACAATAGAGTATATCATAGATGGAAAGATGGAACATATCTATGTGGCACTTCTTCTGTCATCATGAGATCTAATCTACTGAGTAGTCATCTTTATAGAAAATCTTCACCATGCTTATGATGTTCACTAGAGGTTATCCACCAAGTTATCTTCTTCTATCTGCATACAAGAGTCTCTTTCTAGTATGTCTCAAAGTCTTGATATTGTTTTTCATATGTTCTTTATTCAATTTCTCTGGAGAACATTCTTTGCATTCATCTGTTGTAGAACTCCAAGTCATGGATGTTGTGGATGATATAATGACTTATGTAGAGATAAGTCTAGTTTACTGGAACAAGTAATCATCATAGTATTCTCCCTCCATCTAGGAGAACCTCTGATTCTAGATCTCGCAATGCTTTCATTTAATACATTGTTCTTCATCACGACTTTTAGTGCTTCTGCTTGATTGCTTTTATTGAGTTCATATTAGGCTGATAATCTTTTGATTCTTAATATTATGACTGGTTGTTCTGGCTTTTATTTCTTTCTTGGAATCTTCATGTTCTTCTTTAGCTCTTGGGTCCATGGAGTTTCTTATAGATTCCATGCCCTAGAGATTCCACTTCTTCCTTTCATCATAGGATCACGGATCTGGATGGACAACCATGAATACTTTAAGACTTCTCTTCGAAGAGGTCTTCTTCTGTATTTGAATTGAACATGTACTGCCTTTCATGGCTGCTACCATATATATATATATATATATATATATTTCATCATCTTCAATTGATCATAGGATTAGCTCCCTCCTAACCCTTGCTTCATGTAAGAGTGCATATTATCGGCTCCCTCTGTCTAACAGAGTCCACGCTTCCATCTGCATCCTTATTGTATTTTGCAATAGATAATTGGCTCTCTTGTCTAATAGAGTCCACGCTTCCATCTTGTTGTCTTTTATAAAACGTCATAAGTCTTTTTCCAATTTCCTCTCGATTGCTGACTTATTTTTGTCTTTGCTTCTACTAAGTCTCTTTGTGATTGATTCGGCTTAATAACTTCCACATGATTTGTATCTCATCTTTTCATGTGTATTATCTAATGATATCCATTTCCATATTGTTTGTTCTTCCATAGGTATAGTTATTCTTGGAACACATTATCTTCCAAGAGATAGATATAAGATATGTACAGAGACAATGCAAACAAGATATGTACAAGAAATAAGGAGAGTGTTGTTACCTTTTTAGAAAAAGAAATCTCTTCCATCCTACTTAGTCTTCTTTGTAGGTTCCTTTTCTTCGACAATCGATGCTTCGTGTTTCTCCTTCCTTTTCTTTAGCTCGGGACACTGATTCTTGTAGTGATCGTACTTTTGACAACTGAAGCATTGTACTTTTGAAATGTCTTTCTCTTGATTTGGATTCCTCCTTGAGCCAAACTTCCTTTTGTTCCTGAAGTTCTTGAATCTTGTTGTGAAAGCTTGATTGTCGTACTTCTTTTGGGGTTTCTCTCTTGCATTGATCCTTGATTATTCTTGAGCACAACAAGTCCAAAGTTCTTCAAATGTTGGGTACTCCTTCCTTGTGTTCATGCTTGCAGCAAATGCATCCCATGTCTTGGGAAGACCATTGAGTACTATGTTCACCAATTCATTCTCTGAAGTGATCTCTTCAATAGCTTGTAGTTGATCCCTTAACTGGGATATTCTTACAAAGTGCGATGTTATGTTGTCATCATCATTCATCTTCATGTCACAGAGCTCATTCTTCAGACTCATAACTTGTCCAATGTTTCTGACTGACAAGAGATTTGTTAGGGAATCATATATCTTCTTTGATGAGTCAAGATGGGAGATGTAGGGTATCAAGTGATCTTTTATGGAATCCACTATGATACTCATGCCATTGATGTCAACATCTTTGAACTTCTCCATAGCTGTAACATTCTATGGTTCCTTCTCTTCTCCTTCTTCAAACTCTGGCTTTACGATCTTTCCTTTCACGATATCCAGTACTTTATTCTTGGAAAGGATGAGGTAAATCCTTGTCTTCCATGCTCTGAAGTTAGAGGCTCCATCTAACTTGTTGTCAAAGTTCATAGAGTTAGTCATGGCTGCTTGACTTGGTCAAACCCTAGATTTGACCAGAAATTCAAACTTCACGTCTTAGCTTGATGAGAGTATCAGGAGATGCGCTAGGCTACGGCACATTGATCTATCCAGAGATTAGGTCAATCTCTTCACTTAAGGTGCTTCAACAAGAGGTTTTCGGTTTCTGCAACTGCTCCTGCTAGTAACCCTAGCGACAGTGTCTTGGGAGTTGCTTCTGCTAGTAACCCTAGCGATAGTTCCTCAATGAGCTCTATATCCTAGCGGATATGTTTCCTTCCAGTGCTTAGATTGAATGAAGGAGGTGTGGGCCCATAACCTATTAGAATATAGAAGAATGTGTGCTCGTTTTACCATTGACGATACCCTTGTCACCCAACCATAGGCCGAAGCCGCCCTCTGAGCACCTTAACCTTGACTGAGAATTACTTTGGAAGAAAACCCTAGGCTAGATAGCCAAACAAGGTGAGTGCATATTCCTCCAAGGATAGCGCACTAACAATACATGATCAGATATTCCAAACCCTAGCCAAGAGATAGTCCAAGCTCATACTGAAAGCTAGCTACTGTTGCAGCTGCACCTGCAGCCCTCCTCCACATGTGCGCACCAAACTAGGAACTGTAATTCTAACGTGTCAAAATGAGAACTGACCCCCTGTATTTATACTAGTTCTGCTAGATTTGTTGGGGCCGACTTCTCCTTATAGATATGAGTCTGTTCAGTATATTATTATTATTTATGGCCGACTTCTTCTCTTGGAGGTTAATAACCTAATATAAATTATATTCTTGAACTGAAAAGACTTCTAGGGTTATTATCCAACTCATTATGGTTTACTCTTTCTTTCTGGAGTCTTTTATTCTCTTCAGGTTCACACGTAGAGGTAAATACATCCCGCAACTACCATAATATTAACAGGGGTTGGGGTTGTTCTTCTTACTTCTATTTCTACTTAGCCATGCATTTTATCACACCATTCATCAGATCTATTATTTCATTCATTCATAATATTCATTTTGCATACATATTTATAGTGTGCACTGTAATTTAAATAATTCATTCATCTAACCATTTAACCATAATTGTAAAAATAAAAAAACCTTCGGACACATTTGCAACATAGGGTTTTTACCATGGTTCACCCCCCCTGGGGCTACGTCCACAAAGATCTTCTTTTTATTTCTTCTTCTTCATCAAAATGGTGTTGCACACATTAAATCATAGAATAGTGGTGTGCAATGAGGCAGACCAACATAGCACCAATATCCATAGCCTGTGACCTAACCCTCAGTTACAACAACTCCACCCGAGCTCCACAGGTCTCATCAAAATACAGACTCAAAACTCAAAAAGGACTCTCCAAAAACACCCACAAAAGATGATAAAAACTTAGACTCAAAAATTCCCCTTTGAACTACCTCATACATCTTATTTATTCTACAAAATGGGTTAAAACCCTTACAATATGACTCTAAACTCCTAACCGTAACATGGCTAGGATTGTCCACATATGCATCGAATTTCCACAAATCTTATTGTGTGTTGCCTCCTTTTCCCTTTGTCATGCTAGTATTCCTTATTTTCTGATGTGTGTTGTTCCCTTTGGCCCACTCTTCCTTGCTTACTCCCAAAAATGAATACTCCAACACTGACCAACTAGATTTAAAGAGAGGAAGGTCCAGGAATTGATACGTTTTTCAATGGTTGAGAGGAGTCTTGGTTGTGGAGCCTGGTTATCTTCCTAATTCATAGGTCTTGTTTCATCCATGTTTGGATTCCATCTCCTAACAAGGGGGTGTGCGGCGGTGTGGGGGGTGTACCCCTCAACATCTGTTGCCAGGGGGTCTTGGAGACGCATTCATTGGAGCCCCCATTGGTGGGGGTTCCGGAGCAGCACCCCTTAAGGGATTTTTTTCAGAAAATTGACTTGTAAAATATTGTAATTTCGTAGTCAATTTGAATTGTTCATCATTAGGCTGCAACTATGACTGATCCAAATTATTTTTGGCATGAAATGAGAGTAGAGATATAATAAATAAATGCACAGAGATATCACATATATTCAATAATAAAGCATAAATGTATCAGAGATTCAACCATAAACATATATATACAGTAATACACAATTTCTATTAATGAAAGAAATGTACATAGACTTTAAAAACACAGAGTGAAAGACTCGTTAGAATGGTGGTAGCTTATCTCTAAGAAGAGATGTGACGGTTACTCACATTCAAAATAAGATGATTAAAATGAGGCTTTGAAGGCCTTTTTACAATAAACAAGAATGTCGAAAACCCTAGACATCCAAAAACCTCACCTTAGAAGATGAAGCACTAAAATCCATGTGGGCCCCATTTAGGTAAGTTAGTACATCAACTTCTCAGGGTCGTAACTTTTCCATACGATCTCTGTTTTAGGCACACGATAGCCCGTTGGAAAGGTATCGTCGAGGAGATTCATTTTGGAGGAAATATAGAAGTAAATCAGATATTTCTCCCCATTTTCCCAAAAACATCGTTTAGGGCCTCAAAATGGCCCTAGAAATTAAAAACTGCTAAAAATAGTAAATTACAAAAATTGCTAGAAAACTGTTTTGAGCCAGTTGGAAAATGTGGGTGGCCACCGATATCCACCTGGATCAATCCTCCCTCCTTAGGAATCAGTGGTCTCCATTGCATTGAGTGCCTAGGGGAGAGGGAAAAACGTTTGTTGAATTTGAATCTTGGTGAGGTGCTTGCCTTACTAGAGACGTCGCGTTGCTCAGTTTGTGGAAGTTTGTCACGAACATGTTGAGGCTAAGTTTTTTCAACAAGTCGAGCTACATGAGAGGATGGTGTGTAGAAGGAATCTTTGTTCTTTTTTGCAACCTTGTCGACCTGCTTCTATTGGATAGAAGGTTCTTGGGGTGAGGCTGTAGTGGTTACAATGTCCTTTTGTACCCCTTTTGAATAGATTATGAAGAAGCTGAATTTTGTAGTATGAGATACTACCTTGCGGCACTGTTTAGGTGGAACAATAGTTAGAAATACCTCTGGTATTCTGTAGAGATGACCCCCTAGAGAAATAATAACATTGTGGGGTCAAAACTCATAAACAACATGGCGTCTCCACATATATGGCTGGCCCAAGAGAACATCATAGACATCCAATGGGGCAGCATCACATAATACCTCATCCTTGAATGGATGGATGCCATATGAAAATCGAGACTGTTGGCTGACACAAAGATCTCGTACTTGGCGAAGCCACCAAATGTTGTATGGTTGCGGGTGTGTTGTTGTTGACAATCCCAACTATTTGACAACCTCTATTGAGATGAGGTTCTTCTGGCTTCCGCTATCAACAATAAAAAATAGTGGGGTCCCCTTCACCCACATCTCTGAATGAAAAAGGCACTCCCCCTCTTATGGATCTCTTGGTTCTTCTAGTTGAATTGTTGCGGTCGCGAAAATAGCAGTGGGGTCTGGTTCGATGATCTGTCTTTTACCACTATTTTCAGAATCCGATTCTGAATCAGGGTTCATATTCTTGTCTTTGATCTCGACCACTAATGACTATTTTGAGCGACATTCATTGGTGTTGTGCCGGGGGATTTTGTGGAAATCGCACCATTTTCCGGTGTCGTTCTTTGTCTTCCTGTGACCCTTCTTTTCCTGTGGCTTGGACTAGTTTTTGGGAGACTGTTTGTTAGGGTCATCTTTTTCATACTTTGGTTGTTACAGATTTGCAGACCCAAACTCTCATTTGTTCTGGTGCTTAAATTTCTGCTCGATTTTAACAGCATATCGATAAGCAACATCGAGTGATGAGATTTCCAAAAAAATCCATTTCAGTTTGGATGTATCTGTGTAGAGCTCCACGGTATCTCAGAACCAAATGTCGTTCGGAGTCTTTGATACCCAACTTGGTGCGCATGGTATGGAAGGTATTGGTGAACTCTGAAACTTCTTGGCCCCTCTCTTGTCACAGTGTGGTCCTTCTCATGTATTGGTCCTCATAGTCACCAACAGGGTAATATTGTTCCTTTAACACATCCACAAAAAATCCCAAGTGGGCTCGACCCCATATATTCCAGACTCCTCCGTGGAAATTTTTTCCCAGTAAGTTTCCCACCAATATTTGACATGGGGGAGAGATTTAAGCAGTGTGAAGGTGATCTTTTCCCTTTCGTAAAAATGGTGAACATAGAAATAATTGTTTAGCAAATTTAACCATTTGTTTAGGGCATCCGCATCTATCTGACCTTTAAATATGGAAATATCAAAATTAACCTGTACCTTGAAAGGAAAGGTGCTTCCAAAGTGGTTGTTTGATGAATATGTGTGTGTTGCTATTGATAGGCATTGAAGGATGTGGGAAAATTTCTCCATCATTTCGTCCCTCTGTCGTGTGAGAGCTTTCTCAAGCAATAGATTTATAGGATTGTCTTCTCTGTCATTTTTCTTTTCTTCCGCCATGGAGAGTTCTTGGGCGTACGAGAGTGATTTTATTCAATAGAGACAAGCTTGAGACCCAACTTTCTATACTCGGACCTCGTCAAGGATATGCACTCAAAAAATGATCAAGAGTAGCCTGCTCTGATACCACTGATGTAGATTATTTTCGGTAGGAAAGGAGAGGGGAGATATAATAAAGAAATGCATAGACATATCACAAATATTCAATAATATAACATAAATGTATCAGAGATGCAACCATAAACACATATATATAGTAATATGTGATCTCTATTAATGAAAGAAATGTACATTGACTGTAAAAATACATAGTGCAACACTCGCTAGAATGGTGGCATCTTATCTCTGAGAAGAGATGTGACGGATACTCGCATTCACAAGAAGATGATTACAATTAGGCTCTGAAGGACTTTTTACAATAAAAAATAATGTCCAAAACCCTAGACATCCAAAAACCTAACCCTAGGAGATGAAGTGCCAAAAGTCATGTGGGTCCCGTTTGGGTAAGTTAGTACATCAACTTCTCGGGGTTGTAACTTTTGCATACAATATCCGTTTTAGGCACATGATAGCCCGTTGGAAAGGTATCGTCGAGGGATTCATTTTGAAGGAAATATCAAAAGAAGATACAAATTTATCCCTATTTTCCAAAAACGTTGTTTAGGGCCTCAAAATGACCCCAGAAGTTAAAAACTGCTAAAAATAGTAAATTACCAAAATTGCCAGAAAACTGTTTTGAGCCAATTGGAAAAGGTCGGTGGCCACTGATATCCACCTCGATCAATGATGGTAGAAGTTATGTTAGGATTCTTTTCCCTATAAGGAAACCCTCTTTTATATATGAGATAATTGTATTGTGGCCATGTATGAGAGTGATTATTGTATTCTGAGAGAGGAGACTATGAGAAAAGAAGAGGAAGTTATAGTAGGTGTGTTGTAGGTTGTATCCCTTCATTTGCTGAATAATAGAAAATAAAGGACTGATAATTTCTCTGGTGGACATAGCTCATATTGGGTGCACCATGTATATCTATGTATCTATTGTATTGTGTATCTTCTTTGTTTTATTTCCGCATCTATTTTATATTATTGCATTGTGATCCTCTTTTTCTAACTCGAAGTCCCTCCTAGGAGCAATTCTTGAGGGAATTATCAATGAGGGGCATGCCAAGGTATTTGGATGGAAGTTAACTCTTGTTGAACCCTAGTATACGAATGATGAGGTTGAATGGCATGGGGGGGATTAAAAAACAAGATATGGGATTTTTTAGTGTTAGTAGAGGTGTTGGAGGTTGCATTGAAATTATTAATAATGATAAGGATATGGCGGGATTTTTTGGACGTGAGGGAGCCCATCATCATCGTGTCATCTCTAATTAACTTTGCGACATAGGGGGTTTCACACCATGAAGGGAAAGGCCTTTGAGAGATCCTTCATCGATGTCAGCTTTGATAGAATGGATAAGGCCTTCCACCCTAATAAAAAAAGAAAGCGGGGGAGAGGATACCCTTGTCAGATTCCTCTCGAGGTAGTGAAAGTTTGGGAAGGAACACCATTAATCAGGATGGAGAAGAAAATTGAAGAAGTGAGGGACATGATCCAATGAACCCAGGCTTCATTGAATCCAAAGGCTAGGAGGAGTGAATGCATGTATTGTCAGCTTAGAGTATCAAAGGACTTGGAGAGATATAACTTAATGAGCATACTAGGAGTGTCAGAATATTTTAGGGAGTGAATAACCTCATGGGAGAGGATAAAATTGTCAATGATTTGGCGTCGCTCGACATAACTAGATTGTTCATGTGAGATAATGAAATAAAGAAGAGGTTTGAGCCTAAGGGAAGTTACCATTGTGATGATATTGTAGATGAAATTGCACAACATGATCAAATGGAGTTGTTTCAGATGAGAAACACACTCTTCTTTGGGGATTAAAGGGAGAAAGGTGGCATTGAGAGTTGTAAGCACACTAAGTGTGTTGCATAAATCCTCTATTAAATACCATACTTCCTCTCAAAAAAAATTCCAACAATGATGGAAGAAAACAATGGTAAAACCATCTGGTCGAAGGGATTTTTCTGTGGGAATTTCTTTGATGGCCTAATCCACCTTCTCCATGGTTTCCAGTTTAAGGAGAGTTGCATTATATTCAATCGTGATTAGGGAAGGAATGTGTTGTGTTATTTTGGTGATAGCCTCAAATATGTCGAGATTTGGTTCTGTGAACAAATTATGGTAATAGATTATCATTTCCCACTCAATGCCTGGTTTCTCTAGGATCAATTGTTCTTGATCATATTCTAACCTAGTGATCCAATTAATGTTCCTTCTTTGGATCATGGATCTATGTAAAAAATTGGAATTTTTCTCACCCTCTTTGAGCCACTGAATTTTGGATTTTGGCCTCTAGAAGGTTTCTTCTTGAGCATATATATCTTCCAACTATTTCTTGATACGAGCTTCCTCCTCTTTCAGTTGATCTGAGCACCCCTGAGTAATTATTTTATGTTGGATTTCCTTCACTCTCTGCTCCAAATTTCTTTGGTCTTGGAAGATGTTACCAAAGACAGTTTTGTTCCATTCTTTTAGATGTTGCTTGAATTTTTTCAATTTCTTCTAAAAAATATACATTAGAGTACCATAGGGAATGGTTGCCTCCTCCCACCACTACTAGACATTTTCCTAGAAATCAAGGTGTGTTAACCAAAACTTCTCAAACATGAATGGTTTGTGACAAGGGGAGGTCGTGATATCCATCCATAGTTGGATTGGCCAATTATCGGAGCTAACCATAGACTAAATACAAGATTCCATGATCATGCCTTCTAGTATTAGTGGCTCTGATATTAGGAAGCAATCCAAATGGCATGAAATCTATTGAGATCCTGATCTCCTATTGGCCCAACTAAATTCTCCATTAATGTTCTCTAGCTCCACTATCCTTAGTTTAGTACTGAGGTTTTTAAAATATTCATTGTCACCTTCCATCCTATGGATGCCTCCTCTCTTTTCGTCAGGGGTGAGGATGATGTTGAAGTCACCTCCTAGGATCCATATTTTGTCTTGAATAATTGTGCCAAGTCATTCTATATTGTTCAAAATGAGGATTTTTTCGGGGAGGGGGTCTTGTTGCAGCCCATAAACATTGGTGACAAACCCCTCCTTCTCAGATCCAATTGCTTTATATTTAGTTGAGATAGCCCATCTATTTCTAAGAAAGGTTTCAAGAATAACTATTGTTGAGTTCCAAAGGATGGCCAAGCCTCACACGGAACCTCTCGAATCAATATTTACATACTAACCTTGTCGCCAACACCTGGTTAAAATGATATCAACTTCAATACGTGCATATTTAATTTCTTAAAGGAATATAATATCTAGGTTTTCTGCTAAAATAGGATTTTGAAGGAGACTTTGCTTATCCCTTCCATTTAGGCCCCTTATGTTCAATGAGATAATCTTCATGAGTAAGGTTGGGAGGGGAGGGAATGGAAGCTATCGTTAATCAGTTGGATCTGACTTGAGTTAACCATAAATTTGACCACATAATGAATTAGTTGTTGGGTTGATTTTCTTCCTCTCATTTTCTCCTCTCTTGATTGCTTGTGAGAATCCTTGAGAGGATCCTTTTGGATTCCCATACCTACCTGAGATCTAGAAGTGGCTTTGATAGTGGAATCGAGATATATCTTATGTACTTTTTGCAACTGCTCATGAGGAAGGGTAAGCAATTCCTATTTATGGTAGGCCTCCTCGAGACTGACCAAGTTGATCCTGGCTAATTCTTTCTCATCCAGTTCTATCTCCATATCTCCTCCATCGTCAAGGATTTTCTCCTTCACCCTAGGGCCTGACCCCAAATCGAGAGCGATTTGCTAGATGATAGGAGTCTGGTGCAGATGATTTTCCTCTTTTGTTTGCATGCTGGGGGGATTTTGAGAGGTCCCATTCATCTTTTGAGCCTCTTGGGTTTGATTTAGGATCCCAAAGGAGTTTCTTGTGGATGGGGCACTGACCCGACTGATGATTGGTTTTTTAGGGCCTTACTTTCTCTTTCCTTGCACCTAGGTGAATCCATCCTTATTATTCTCTGTTGCTACTGCTTCTGACATGGATGGAGCATTGAGAGGGAGATCTCTGAAGAGATGGCCATGCTCATGGCACTTTTGACAATGGAATGTGATGTGATCATAGCCAATCATTTGAATCCAATCATTTCCTTGATGCTCAAGGCATATGGACCCATGAGGGGTTTGGAGATATTCATATAGACACAAATTCATGCATATGAAGTATATTGTCCCTATCTGGTTGCCTCCGCGACTTTAAAAAAGATACCTAGTGTGTTTCTAATTCCTTCCATGATTTTTTCCAACCAAAATTCTTGAGGGAGTGAATAGTGTTGGATCCAAATAGGGGCATGCGTAAAGTCTTCCTTCTATGGGCTGAAGTGCTCAGTATAGACCTTTAGTAAAGCCCAGGTGAATTGAAAACATAGGGCCCATTTTCAAAAACCTTGTCTCAGTATTCCAGGTTATGGAAGATTGTGGTGAAAACCCCTTGGAACCCAGATGAAGATCGAAGTGGCCCTTGGGCTTCCACTAGGTCGTGATCCATTTGACTAGATCTCTTTCTAAGGGCCATAGGCCCAAAAATTTTCCAATGAGCACGTGATCTTTCATATATTGGGTTTTTTCCCTCACACACTCTAATCTAATCTCATACCTCGATGTCGTCGGGGCTTGCAAAAGGCATTTTTCTGGCTCCCAAGCTCGAGCCACCTTTGGATGGGATGGTTCTGGGTTTATTTCTACCAATCGTCCTTTGTTGGTTTCAACTCGCGGGATATCTTCGTGTGTCGACTGAGTCGATTTAAAGGCAGACCACAACCCACTCAATCCCATTGTGTTATGACTAGATCCATTGATTACCACATTACTATAAGAAGGGGTTCGCACCCCCTCACCCATCGATTTCTTGGCGACGACCAATATTATATTCAACACAAGATATAGTACACAAATAGGGTTGCAGAAAAGAAATATTAAACAAACCATAATTTTCCACACCTCACATCAAAACCCTAACAAAACTAAAATCAGTCTCTATATATTAAAATATTAATTTTAATTCAATAATTATTTTTTATAAATTTTAGAAAAATATTATTTTCAAATTAATATTAATATTTGAAAAATCAATTTATCTTTAATATTTAAATAGCACAGTATCCTAGAGTGATAATGATAAGGATTCAAATTAAAACCTTAAAAAGTAGGGTGTTCAACTACTAACACATTTACCTTAATAAATTTTAATTCAAATATTCAAATCAATATATTATTTTGTATAGTAAAAAGTGCATACTCGACACATGGTAGGCGAGTGGACCTTTGACCCACCGGTCATGAGCGTAATAAAGCGAAACATGCAAATAATGGGTTTAGAACCCGAAAAGTGAAGAAGGGATCGTATATCTATAGGAATGTTATTCAAATTGTTATTTTCTGTTGTTTAAATTTTTTGTTAAGAATGTATAAATAAATTGAGCTTGATGAAAAAATTTTGGGGCACTTGGATTATACAAACTTAAACTACTCAAATCTACATATTCAACTATTCATCACCAAATTTCAAGCAAAATAAAATGAAAAAAATTATTAAAAAACCTACTAAAAAGAATAAAATTTACACTTCTGCGAAGTTAAGTGTCAAAATAGCTGTAATTATGCCAAAAGGCGTATACTTATTGAAGATGGGTACAATTAATGATCTTTTAATTATAAGAACTAATCTTATGGATAGCAATTGAAGATGCTGGCATATTCTTAGTCGTCCTCCTAAATCAATGAATGAGATTTCGTGTTCATAACTTTCTTGCATTTTTTAATGCTTACTTTTCCTTGATTACTTTTTCAGATTTACTTAATATGATTAATATTTTGGTGCCATTATCACTGATTGTCACATGTACCTAATTAACAAAGATGTAAAACACCTCATTGCCAAGTTCCGTTCAAGTTCTGTTGCTTTCTTTCAGTGTTCATTTGCATTTTTTAATGGTTACTTTTTCTTGTTTACTTTTTCACATTTACTTAATATGATTAATATTTTACTGTCATTATCAGTGATTACCACTTTGTTTACCATATAAAACACCTCATTGTCAAAGTTCCATTTCTTTCTTTCGACGTTCATCAGCCACAATCATGTGGCTGTGCTAGTGTTTTATTGAAGTGGCCAATTTTCTATGAACGTCTTTCATTTGGGAGCCCAGTTACACCATATAATAGTCAATGGAACCAAATGGAATCAGGAACCAAATGGAATCAGGATCAATCTAAACGCAACACGCGCGAGATCATCGATCATCAATAATTTTAAGTCTGATTTACTGGTATTTTTCGTCGTTGGAATTTATTTTTCCCAGAAAGAAAATAGATAGTAAGGAGAACACGCAAGGTTACTGGCCGTCCAAAATAAAATATCACCCAATTACAAACTTAACTTTGTAGAGGTATAAAAGTCAAGCAGAGTATAATTGGTGCGTATTGACTGTAAAGTCTTTTGCACTGCAATTCCATGCCGTTTACCTCACGTCCGCTCTCTTCAATTCCATTTCCTCGATCTTCTTAGTGTATTTGCATTTGCAGAAAAAGTTTACTGTCATTCGCCTCCTCTGTTAATTTAAAATCTCCACTTACTAAGTTTTCATATCCTGAATCAGAAGAATAGTGCAGATCATGAGGATACGTGTTTTTCTTCTTTCCAATTCAAAGCGTCTCACTGTTCATCTTTTCTCTGTTCTTTCATGAGTAAAACGTATCGATTATTAGCGTTTACCTTTCAAATGTTATGGATTCCACAAGGTTGGGCATACTCAAGACCGATGCTCTAACCCAAGGCCGAGGATGCCCTTCAAAAAAAAATTGGAAACCTGAGTTGATGAAGTCAGAGGTTCCAGAAGTGGAGGAAAATCTTGCTAAGGACATCTCATTGGCTTCACTATCAAATCAGGAATTGGACATGGTGGAGTTGAAATCAAAGCATCCTACGAATATTTCTATAGAATCTCCTCAGGGTGAGACCCTTATTCCCATTGTTTCTTTTTCTTCTTTGGTTGGAGATTTGTCTGTATAATCTTTGCCACTCACCTCTGGAAATTTATCCCTTATGAAGATTCAAAATAAGTCACTATCTGTCCTTTCCAATCCTAAGTCTGAGGTTCCAATGTTATAAACTTAACCCTCGCTTGGAGAGGTTCTGTTAGTAAGGCCCCAAGCTCTTGTCACCTTGCCCTAATACAAATAATGGAAAAAGGAGAGGCATGTTGGAACAACCCATCGTTTGAAAATCTCCTGGGAAACAAAGTCAAGTGTGTCCTCCTCGTTCTTCGGGTTACCTTATTCGCCCTTTGGTAGAAACCTAGTGATGATGGAACTATTACTAGTTGTTTATATGTGGACAAGTCTCTAGGTTCAAAAGTGGGAGGGAAATACCACCTTTTGATGGCACAATTACAAGCTAAGAAAGATATCCGAAGTGGCAAGCAAGCGACTATTATTCGGGCCCTTAGAGCAAACAAACATCATCCACGGGTTGAGCCATGATCTACATGTCTCTCAACATTCATGGTGTCGAGGGTGTCCCAAGTTACTAGTTGCTATCCCTCAAAAGACTAATAATTTTTTTTCACTCTGGACATTATTTTTCTCCAAGAAACAATGTGTGTTGGTTCGAAGGCAGAAGAATCCCTCTCTCCTTAACTGAAGAATTGGTAATTTTTCTCTCTAGATTCTGAAGGTCTTTCGGATGGACTCTTGACATCTTGGAGCCCTCATCTCAAATATATTTCTTCCTCTCTTATAAACTCAATCATCAAGATCGAACTGGAAGCTTTGGATTTCTCATGTTCCTTCCAAGTAATCAACCTTTACGGGCCTTATATGGACAAAAAAAACCCTTTTGGGAAGGTTTTTTTTTGTCGGGTTCCTTATCTAGTGGAAATGTGATCCTCAATGGAAATCTTAAATTAACATTGTCCCTACGAGAAGTATGGGGTTCATACCCAAGCATAGACCCTCTAGAAGGTTTCTTCATGCATCTCCTTGAAGCTTTACATTTGGTAGATATAAAACCCATAAAGATACTTCCAACATGGAGAAATGGCAGGAAAGGTGATGAAGAGATATCCAAATGTATTGACAACTTTATGATCTTTGAATCCTTGATTGAAGGCGCCTAGTCCTTGAAATTGTGGGTGGGATTGGGGGTTAACTCAAATCATTTTCCCATCTTTTTGGAAATGGAGACTAAAGAGCACAAGCCCCTACCTCCTTTGAAATTCAATCATATTTGGCTACAGGAAGAAGACTACAGAAACTTGATAAACTCTTTCTTGATCCACCTCCGTGATGACATAGCCTCTTCAGTTATGCAACAATTCCATGAAAATATTTAGAGAGTTAAGGAAGTTTTGAAAAATTGGGTGGTGAAATTTAATGAGCACTCCCAAGCTACCCTTAAGGAGAATAAGCTAAATATTAAAACCCTTTACAAAGCCACTGCTTCTGAAATTTTATCTATGAGGAGGCTTCATCCCTAAATAAGTTGATGAACCAAAGGCATGATCTCTTGGCTAAGGAATAATTTATTTGGAGGCTAAAAAGCAGAGTTATTTGTCTTGCCGAAGGTGACATTAATACAAAAAAATTTCATAAATTTGACAATTTTCAGAAAAAAATTAAATACCATTTGGGAGGTGGACAAATAGGATGGTGGAGTGGCTAAATCCTTTGAGAAGGAGGTGGAAGTGGCTAGAATACATTTCAACACCTTATTCAAGTAGCTTGTTGGATGCCCATTCCTTGAGATGTTAGAAATCTTCAGATTGTTCCCGAAGGTTTTCACAGAAGAAATGACTGATGCATTAAAATCCAATGTCTCAGTCAGTGAGCTAGAGATGACCCTTTTTACCATGAAGAAAGAAAAAATCCATGGTCTGAATGGTATGTCGGTTGAGTTCTATATTGGGTTTTTTGAGCTCATAAAAGATGATCTTTTAAAAATGGTTCAAGAATCTAAATGCAGCAGGAATATACTTGGAAATAATGGAGTAAGCGCCAGTTGTAAGCACCAGTTATAAGCTTCAGTTGTGAGAGTCAGTTGTTAGAGTCAATTGTAGGCGTGTTAAGAGTCAATTCTTAGTTTGCATGTAACCGACTTGGAAGAGTCTTTTCCTATATAAAGATGTAATCCCTCTTCATTGAATAATAAAGAAGTGAGCATAGCCTCACCGTGTGTTTGTTTCGCATATTTTATCTTGGTATCAAAGCCACGGGGAGAGGTGCAAAAATGCTTGAAGTTCGCAGGTCCCTCCTCTGGTAGGGTGCGACGGCGTACTACTCGAAGTTTCGAAACTTTTTCGAATCTCGGATTTCCACAGTCTGTTGTGTATTACAGTGCGGAAAGTTTTGGAGATTTCTGCAGTCTATTGTAGCATGAGGTGCAAACATCTCGTAGTTGTGTATTATAGTGCGAAAAGTTTTGGAGATTTATGTAGTCTATTGTAGCGTGAGGTGCGGATATCTCGTAGACTACTGATTCGTGAGCTGCAAACCTCCTGCAGTCTACGGTCGAGTTGAGTCACGAGAACTCTTATGTTTACGCATGCATGGAGTTCTGTTGCATTTGTAAAATACCATGAGATCGAACCATTCTCTATGTATCAAACAAATCATGAAGGCAAAGGGGAAAATCGTGAAGGCCAATTGTGCAGTGAGCATGGATCCCCATTGGATCATGAATGAAAAATTAGTGTGAGCTTTGCATGTGTTTTGCATGCTTATAGTTTGCATGCTTAGAGTTGAAGGAAGAGCACATCGTGAGTTTTTTTTTAATTCATTTATTAAAGTGAGTAAGTTTTATTAAGTGGATACTTTTTATTAAAACGTGAAGTGAAGAGGGAGTTATTCACTTCATTGTTAAAGTGGATGTGTGTATTCAAAGTGGGTTCTTTATTAAAGCTTTAAGAAATTTATATTATTTTATATATAAAGTGGAGTAATGAAAGGATGAAGCGTCATAAATAGTGAGGTGGCTATTTAAAAGTGGATATTTTGGATATTAATATGTATGCATGATTTAAGCTAAGAACAAAAGTAGATTTGGACCAGTGGATCCAAAGGCAGAGCGACAAACTGCTCAGCACAGGAGAAAACTCGACAGAAAGTTGCATATCCTTGGTGATTCACTTACAGAGACTAAATTGCAGCAATGGTGAATCTACTGGCAAAGACCTACCTCAACGAACCCAACAAGTTAGATGGCTCGAACTTCATTAACTGGAAATTCAAGATGCAGACGCTCATGGAAGGCTATGGTGTCTGGAACATTGCGAAGGGAACTGAACTGAAACCTAATGCGGTTGTCGATGCGATAGTAGTACAGATCCAAGACTGGGAGAAGCGTGAAAACAAGGCAAAGGTATTGTTGCACATGTCAGTTAAAGATAACATAATTCCACATATTAGAGACGCTACAACTTCTGTTGCAACATGGACAACGCTTAAAGCATTGTATGAAACTAGCAACACAAATCACATTTTGTTTCTGAAAACTAAATTGCTAGGCATTAAGATGGATGGAAATGAATCTGTTAGTTCATTTTTGGGTTGTATTAAAGAGGTGGAAGTCAAGCTAGTAAATATAGGGGAAACTATTTCCAACATTGATCTGGTCACTATCACCTTAAATGGTATGCTAGAAGATTATCATATGTTCATAAAAGGTCTTGTAGCAAGGGAGAAACCTCCTACGTTTGAAGAACTGACAGGTATTTTGCTGCAAGAAGAAGAGAGGCACGGGAATCTAAATCCTCAGAGTAAATATTTCACACTGTGGTCAAATAATAGATCTGCGAGATGGAGATCAGGAGTAAGAGGCATAGGAGGCAGTTCATGGCAGAGAGGCGGTTCATGGCAGAGAGGTAGTTCATTGCAGAGAAGACAATCACCAAATCAAGGTATGCAATCTGATAGGAATGAGTCAAAGGGTTGTTTTTATTGTGGTCGAGCTAGACATATGGTTAAAGACTATCATAAGAAGAAAAGTGATGAGGCTAGGAATAAACCTAGAACACATTCAGGTCATTATGCAGAAAATTATTCAAATCAAGATCTCAGATTGTTTATTGCTAGTGATGATATTGATGAACCCCCGAATTTTAACTCACAGGATCTTAGGCTGTTTGTGTCTAACACTGCTTTATCTATTGAAACGGATGATTCTAATGCCTGGTTCCAGAGCATCAGTACATATGACTTGTAATAAAAATTGGTATGCTAATTTTAAAGAAACACAGAATGGTGCCAACATATATCTTGCAGATGACCGCAGTCATCAGATTAAGGGATATAGAGCCATTCCTATGACATTGCCTAATGGTATTGTTCATCACATTCACAATGTGGTGTATGTACCAGAAATAAAGAAAAATTGTATCTCTGTGTCCAGCATTATAGATCAAAACTTGAAGGTTGAATTATTCAAGAATTATTGCATAGTGAAGGATCTGCTGCACCACTTCCAAACTGTTGCAACGGGAGTTAGAGTAGGAGGTCTATACAAACTTGATGTTACCAACAAAGCACATCATGCAATGACTTCTGCAGCTATGCCAACAGAGATTCTTTGGCATCAAAGGTATGGACACATCAATCCTCCTGATTTATTGTTATTACAGAAAAAGAATATGGTTGAAGGACTTCCCATGTTAAAGAATGAGAAGGTTGCTTGTGATGGATGTGCATTAGGAAAGATGCACAGAGATGAATTCCCCCCTAATCCTGATAATAAAAAGAGAGATGTGTTAGATCTTGTGCATACTGATGTTTGTGGGCCCATGCAGACTAGGTCTTTAAGAGGTGAATTTTACTTTCTATTATTTATTGATGATTGCACGAGATACACATGGGTTTACTTACTTAGATGAAAAAGTGATGTTTTCGAGTACTTTAAGGAATTCAGAACCATGGTGGAAAAGAAGACAGGAAAATCCATCAAAATCCTCCGTTCATATCAAGGGGGAGAATATAAATCAGGGGACTTCAACAAATATTGCAAAGATAATGGAATAGTACAACAATTTGCAGTACCTCACACTCCACAGCAAAACAGAGTCGCTGAAAGGAAAAATAGAACTCTGGTAGAGTGCACACGCAGTATGATGAAAGGTAAGAATCTCTCAAATGCATTTTGGGCTGAAGAAATAAATACTTCAATTTATTTAAAGAATAGAAGTCCAACAAGGTGTCTTGATAATGTTACTCCTTTCGAGGCATTGTATGTTTCCAAACCCGCGGCTCATAATTTGAAAGTATTTGGGTGTAAGGATTTTGCACATATTCTAAAGGCGAATAGGAGGAAATTGGATGCTAAATCCATTAAATGTATTTTCATTGGGTACTGTTCTGAATTTAAAGCATAAAAATTGTTTGATCCTGCTACTCACAAAGTATTTGCAAGTAGAGATGTACTTTTCCATGACCAGGAAGAAGGAAAGCATGACGACAACAGTCATGAGGAATGGCAGAGACTTCTTGATGAAGGAGTTAAAGAAGATCAGTAGCAGCAGCAACAGCCCACACAACAACAACCATCCCCGCAGTGACAGCAGCAACAACAACAAGAAGGACTCAATGATATGGACAATTCAATCAAACACAGTTCACCTAGAGGTGAAGACAGATCTTCACAAACTGGGGAGGAAGATAATCAGTTGAGAAGATCTTCAAGACAGATTCGGCTTCCTGAGAGGTATAAAGACTATGCCCTAATGAGTAGCATTTCAAATGTCATAGAACCCATGAATTTTGATGAAGCTAATGAACATGATGAATGGC
>ML789848.1:185655-195684 GCA_009831015.1 Picea engelmannii | reverse complement strand
GTATTAAATATACTGATGCATCTGATGTTGAGTTGACAGGTTATTCAGATTTTGATTGGGCTGGAAATCTGGATGATCGAAGATCAACCACTGGATATGCATTCAACATTGGATCCGGGGTTGTTTCATGGAGCAGTAAAAAGAAACCTACTGTATCTTTGTCTTCTACTGAAGAAGAATATAAAGTCTTGTGTGCAACAACTTGTGAAGTTGTTTGGTTAAGAAGACTTCTTCAAGATGTTGGAGAAGAACGAAAGGAACCTATGATGATCAGATGTGATAATCAAAGTTGAATCAATATTGCGAAGAATCTGATTTTTCATGCAAGGACAAAGCATGTTGAAGCTCAGTATCATTTTGTTCGAGAAAAGTTGCAGTCAAATGAAATAACTCTTGTGTATTGTAATACTAGTGAAAATGTTGCTGATATTTTCACTAAGCCTCCTGGAAAGATTAAGTTTGAACTATTTAGGGAGATGTTAGGTGTAGAAGTCAATCCATTCTCCATTAAGGGGGAGACCTGGAACTAATGGAGTAAGCGCCAGTTGTAAGCACTAGTTATAAGCTTCAGTTGTGAGAGTCAGTTGTAGGCATGTGAAGAGTCAGTTGTAGGTGTGTTAAGAGTCAGTTCTTAGTTAAGAGTCTATTTGTCTTTGGTTTGCATGTAACCGACTCGGGAGAGTCTTTTCCTATATAAATATGTAATCCATCTTCATTGAATAATACAGAAGTAAGCATAGCCTCACCGTGTGTTTGTTTCACATATTTTATCTAATATTTTGGGTGCTTTGAAGTCCACATTTTTTTCCGGTATTCCCAAAAAGAGGAAAGCAATCTATTTTGAATAGTACCATCCTATTTGTTATTGCAACGTTGTGTATAAGGTGATATACAAAATCATAGAAAATAAACTTAATCCTCTCCTGAGTGAAATCATCTCGGAGGAACAATTTGGCTTCCTCTTCAAGAATAAAATTCACGATGCATTGGCCCTTCACCAGGAGGTGATGCATTCTATCATATCATCCAAAGTCCCCTCAGTTTTGTTAAATTTAGATCTATTGAAAGATTATGACAAAGTGATTTGGACCTGTCTTCACTTTGTTTTGGTACAAATCAGGATGAACCTTGCCTCCATTAATTGGATCTTGGGATGTGTTCAATCAACCTCCTTTGTAGTCCGCATCAATGGATCCCCTTCTAATTTCTTTGGAGCTTTGAGGGGATTAGAAAAGGGTGCCCCTTTCCCATTTTATCTTTCTCCAGGTGGCATAAGAGATCAATAAACTTATATGAAACATGAAAGAAGTCATGGCAAGATGAAAGGCCTCAAATTCTCATTGTATGAATTCCCTTCTCATCTGAGTTTTGTTGATCATGTACTCTTATTTGGTGCAGGTTCTCTTTAAGAATTTCAATGCATCTAAAAAATATTGGACCCTTTTTGGAGGCCTATAGGGATGGAAATCAATTGGGCGAAGTCATGTATACACTTTTCATTCCCTTGGGAAGAGTTGACATCACTTCTATAAAGTGCTCTCCCATTCCCACGGAAAAGATTAGAAGAAGGATTTGAATACATGGGGTTTAATTTTAAGATGAATGCATATGGATTCGAGGAATGGTTGTGGCTATTCAAGAAGCTTGAATCCTGTGTCTCTATTTGATTGCATAGTTAGTTGTCAATAGATCTAGGGATGGTACTTCTTAAATCAGTTCTGCAAATCATCCTTGTCTTCTAGACATCCATTGCCAAGGTGTCGAAGGGAATTTTATTACAAAAATTTGTTTTCATTTCCTATGGTATGGAAGCCGAGAATGGGATGGTATTCCACTAGTGAAATGGTCTACCATTGCCCAACTTAAATGTTGTGGGGGTTAGGGAATAAAAAACCCTTGGGAAGAGTGATAAAATCCAAAGATTTGGGCAGTCTCTCTTTTGAAGAATGGTTCTCCACTCCTAGGAAGTCTTCTAAAAAAATTCGATCATTTGGAAAACTCTAGTATATGCTTTCTCAGTTGTTGGAAAATGAAACGGTGTGGAGGATTGGGAATGGTAATTATATTATAATAGGAGAGGATCCTTAAGTTGGCACGGATGAAGAATTTTGACTTTTTGAGGATCTTATGCCTCTCCTTCATAACCAAGATATCTATTCTCTATGGGATTCTAGAGCAGGATCATTCTCGTATTGGTAGATGGGGGTGGAAGTTAGAGGATAAACTAGGGTTGATTGGTGACCACGAAGAGAAATGGCACAACTACATTGGTAAGTTATGCTCCAATCATATAAATTTACTCAAATCACTGGCATGGTCAAAGAACTCCTTGATAGGTGAGTTCACTGTAAAACTTGGTTACAAAGTGGAAATGGAAGCAGAGTTCAATGGGACTTCATTGTGGTGGTAGGAACAATTTTGGAAGCTTCACGGTCCTTTGAAGTCTAAATTTTCATGTCGCTTTCTCTTATAAATAAGTTGCTAACATGGGATAACGAGCTTAGGAGAGGATGGATTGGATGGATTGGGCCCAAAGGTGTGCTATATGTAGAAAAAAAAAGGGAAGGATTTCTCACATTTACATATCTTGTCCATTCACAACTGAGGTGCGGGGCCTCATTTCCAAAGATTTAATTCTAAATCGAATTGGAATTAGGATGATTTGGATCTCTGTGTTCAAGAGTGGTTCATGGATGCAACAGTAGCTAGTTTCGAATCACTCCATGTCATTTTGCATACTGCATTTGATGGGCTTGCAACATCAGTATCTTTCCAGACACACAAATCCCAACAGAAGTTGTTGTTGGTCTGATCGAAAAATTAGTAAAGAAATTTAAATGTTATCCCAAATGCAAGGAAACTTTGTGTGGCTATTATTGTTAAGGAAAATATATAATTACATCCTTAATTAGTTAGTTAGTTTACTGTTACAGGAGTTGGTAACTATGTAATGTCTTGTAACCATATTGTGTAACTATGCATATTCATATTAATAGAATACACATCAATAGTGTATTGTGTTGCATTAATTATGTCTCTGCTTAATCTTTTCATGGCATCAAAGCGGGTCTGGACCTCACTCCATCACTGGAGAGCCCAGGACCCAGGGATATGGAAGTCTCTCCATTTGAGAGAAGAGGAATCAAAGTCTCTCCATTCAAGAGAGGAATCGATCTTGAAACTCATGTTATATAATAAAGGAAGAGCATCAGTCAGTGATAAAGAGCAATCACTGTTAACGCAAAAGATATGAAGCCGGTAAATTCCTGAATTAAAAAAATCAGTTGGAATTCAGTGCAGGCGAAGTATGTGGGTTTCACGTGCTGAGAAAAATGCGCAGAGAGAGCCAAAGTCGATTGTTTGTTGAATTTTTCAAGGCATGTTATGGACTCAACAACCGAAGGTTTTCACCAGGAAGCCAGCCATGGGAAGCAGCGATTTGGTTCACCAAGAAGCCAGCCACGATTTTGGTAAAGCTCATAAAGACTCAAATTTCATTTATTTATGCTTTTAAAACTTCTATGAAAAATGGTTGTGCGCCCATCATTGCAAGTGCTCGGAGATATATTAAAAAAGGATTGCAAAGATAGAGTGGCCTGAGAAATGATGCTCTAAATTTTAGAGTGAATTAGAACCCCTCAAGCAAGGGTCGAAGTCTTGAGAACTGTAAGCATTGTTTAAAAAAAAAGGATAAATGAAGTGTTTTATACCGAATTTAAAAGAGGTTGTTAAAAAAAGTGGTCTATTTTAAATTTTAATTTGAAAGTCCGTGTGATTTATTTTTGGCTTTGTAAAGAGACATTAAGAAGTGAGTCAAGAATTATTTTATGCAAAGGTAAAGTGAAAAAGTAATGTAGGGGAGATATTTATGTGGAAAATCTAGAAAAATGAAAATATGTTGATGAAGGGTTTATGAGAATTTAATTTTTACATGTTTTGGAATTTGAAATGTAAAAATGTATTGAGCTTAGCTAACTCAATACAGATGCTTGTTAGAATTAGCTACTCTAACAAATGCCAAGAGAACATGAAATTCCAAGACAGGTAAATTCAAGAGGAAAACACATGGTAATGATTCTTATATTAAGAAATTTGCAAAGAGTGAAGAAACTTCAGTGAACAAAAGAAACAGATTCCAATTAGGCCCGTAGAGAGCTAGTGAATCGAAGAAGCAGATTCCAATGAAGAAGAGTTTCCATGGAGCGAATAGTTTGCAAGACAAAAGATCGAGGGCCGCAAGACAAAATTATTGCCTCTTCCATTATTGAAGAGAAAAAATCCATTTTTATGGACAACGTTTCCACATTATTGAGCAGTAAAACTGCATGAAGAATTTCACAAAGAAGAAAGATGGGCAGAGACATGCAACAAAATATAACTAAATTTTTGTTTTTTTCATTCATCAACAAATACATAAGAAATGAATTGTTGTAATTTGAGGGCTATATGTTCGGTTGTACCCAACACCCCAGTAGACACTCCAGTAAGTTTTTTGGTCTAAGTTTTTTGGTCCCATTTGTAAGAAGTTGTAAGCCTTGCTATAGGCAAGCTTTGTTCCCCATGTTTAGTAAGCCATGATTGAATCAGGCCTACATAGGTCAATATGTGATCATGTAGCATGTATCATTGGTTTTGAGAAACATGAATCGTTGGCCATGATACATCACAACTATATACAAACTTTGTTCCTCATATTCAGTAAGCCCTGATTGAATTAGGCCTATATAGGTCAGTATGTGATCATGTAGCACATCTCCTTAGTTTCGAGCAGCATGAAGCATTGGCCATGATACATCACAACTATCCTGGTTTCGAGCAGCTTGCACTGTCCAGAAGGAATGCAGTATAAAGTCCACTTTGGTAGAGGAATGTGGTATGAAGTCCACTTTGGTAAAGGAATGTGGTATGAAGTCCACTTGGTAGATACAAGGGTTTCTACTCGTATGCGACAGAGAATTTGAATCTTCGATTAACAAGGGAAATGTGAGATATTCATCTCAGAGTGAGGACCAAGTTTTGTTTAAGACCAAGTTTTGTTTAAGGGGAAGTATGAAGTCTATTTCATTTTTGCATTGGATGCTGGTGATAAGCAAAATTGCATTGGTGATAATGATAGTTTTTCCCGGATGTAATTAAGGGGTAGTGTTAAGGAAAATATCTAATTACATCCTTAACTAGTTAGTTAGTTAGTTTACTGTTACAGGAGTTGGTAACTATGTAACGTCTTGTAACCATATTGTGTAACTATATATATTCATATTAATAGAATACACATCAATAATATAGTGTGTTGCATCAATTCTATCTCTGCTTAATCTTTTCAATTATTCCATCTTTGAATTATGAAACTCCCTAAAGATATTTTGATGGGGCCAACCAAAGTCATCCTCCTATATGTGGGGTTTTGGTTGTTTTGTATATAAATTTGTTTCACTTCTTCTATATTCTATAAATTCTCTAGCCAACGCCAGCCTTCCCGCAAGTAAGAACGTTCCCACAGGCGTGGAAAGCATCCACATTATTTTCTTCATAATGTACAATTCTGCAGGTTTTAGTATTTCTTCCATCGTTCCTCTAACCTGCCAGTAACAATTGATATACATCAGCAAAATGACCGTCACAAGTCTGACAAGAATCCGTTAAATTGATCCAAATCTTCAGTCAAAATTCCTAAACAATCAAATCCCCAATCTTACAAATTACCGCTCTGGTCGTCGAGTACAAGTCCATTCCCTGCTAAGGGCAACGAAGGAAAGAAAGTTGAGCAGAGAGCTCCAAGACTGTCCATGTCAGCTGAACTAGAACAGTTGGGAGAATCCATTTCTGTTGAACCTCCAGAACCTTAAGCCTTAAGAAGCTTAACGATTTTATTCTTCAATGTCGAATCGTCCAATGTCAGGGCTTTTCTTATTCCATATGCGAATCGACCCGATATTTTCACTGGACTATAAATTCTAAGGGAAAAATCAAATTAGGTGGCCTTCGTTGAATTCTGAGTGTCGAGGAAATGTTGCGTGCCCTTGAAGTTCGGTGACCATCGCTAAATTCTGAAGTGGAAATGTCACAACTTACGTGCCCTTGACGTTAGGTGTCATTGAACTCTGAATTCTATCAGTTGAAAATACATGTTTCTCCAATATCTTCAAACGCTCAGTAGCCTTCAAGAGAGCATATCACTGTGATGTACAGATCGATGGGAACTTCAGCTTTTCAAAAAAAAAAAATTGTTACTATTTGTTTGTCGTAATGTACAAAAAGCAATGAATCAGATGGGAAAGCTGCAATTTCAACGATTTTTTAAATTTTTTATCAGATTTTGCGTAAAATTAGTGAGAAAATGTGGCGGAGAAAGAACTCAAAAGGTAAGACGTTTCTTCTAAATTTCTATCAGATTTTGCCTAAAACTGGTGAGGAAATGTGGAGGACAAAAACTCAAAATGGAAAACATTTAGTCTACGCTCTTAAATAAATAATATGGATAACCTGCACTGAACCAAACAAGCTCTTTCCTGAGTAAAGACAAGAACAGGCATCTGAAATGCAAAAAATGGATCACAAGCTCGTTCCTCAATAAAGACAAGGATCCGAAATGGGAAAACGATCCGAAAGTTCGGTCTCACTGAAGACAAGGAGAATGATCCGAAATGCAAAAAGAGGATTACGAAAAAACAGTCTCATTATAATCGTGGTAGAAGAGAACGACTGAGCATTAAATTAGAAAAGAACAACCGACGTTACCCATAGCTTTAAAATTAGGAGTAAGTTAATTAGGGAGTAAACAGATCTGTTTTTCAGTTAAAAAAATGGGTTTGAATTTGATCAATTTTTTTTAGGTAGTTTGAATTTAGTATAAATTAAAGTTCTATATATTTTAAAACTTTATTTCAAAAATTTTGTCTCATTTTAAGCCAACCCAAATACTCTAAAAATCTATAAATTTTAAATTGACCCAAAATTTAAAATGAGATGACCAAAAAAAACTTAAAAAAAAAACTTGAGTTAACCAACTCTTAAAAATTTGATACCAATCCCCTTTCGTGGAGAGGCTAGTAAGTTTTATGCCTATTTTATTTACAATATTTTGTTTACAATGTTTGAAGTTTTGAAGCGTTTGCAATGTTGTGGGTTCACAACATTGCAAACCTAGAGAAATTAATGAGACAACTTAGAGAAATTCATGAGTTTACAAGGTATGTTTAGGAGAGACTTGTGGGTTTCACAATGTTACACGAAGATTAAAGTTCCAAATGGTGGTTTGTATGTATGGTTTAGATATGCATGAAAGTAAATTATTTTCGATGAATTATGGTAGAGAAAAAAAAATATATATATATATATATATATATATTGTCTTTAAGATTATTTAAATTTTTTGAGAACTATTATTATTTAAAAATAAGAAGTTATTAAAATTTTTCTTAAAGCTAAAGAATTATTATAATCAACAAGTAATTGTCTTTGCAAGATGCATATACTATAAGCCTAGCAGTTTTTTTATGACGAGTAAAATAAAACATAACATAAACTATTTCAAACCACCCTTGGCCCTAGCTTGGAGTTTATCTTCCTACACATCGCCTTGAGTAGCTATTGTAGTTTGATTGGGTGCTTCCACATCTATTAGATTATTTTTAGTTTGTAATGAGCTCGACATTCCTTCTCCATCCTCTCGTGGGTCTATTTGATTACTAGTTGGAGACACTCTGAATCTAATGCCATACTGAAATTGACAAAGTAATTCAAACTTTCCTTCAAAAATATGGATTGCATGCAATATATCCCCGTTCTCTCTCATGGTACTTTCTAGAGCTTGCTCAACCATTTCCTTCACAATATGGTAGGTTTCTGCAATTTTGAAATACTTGGTGTCCCATGTCTTGGAGTAGAATGGATTTGTTACCCAATCGTGCACCTCCTCCAAGATTTCCTTATCATAATTTTTTTGTCTCTGTGCTCGAACTGTCCCCTCAACCTCTTCCACTTCCTTTTTCTCCACTTTTGAGAAAAGCACTCAGAAGCGATGGCCTTCCTCCCATGCCTCACAAGCTTCCTTACTATTTGATACCAACCCTTGGGAGGATGAGGCATTTTCTTTCCCTTTTTCTCCTTGAATTTTCTCCCTTCCCCTCTTTTTAGAACTCTTTGCCATCCTAGGAATTTCCAATGCCCATAGATAGCTTAAGGTGCTTTGTCGATTGTTGCCCTGGTGAAAATAACTTATTCTCCATGCAAGTCGATATTGTGCCTCTCTCCTCACCCTGATAACCTACAACTCCTGTCATTCCCTTACGCTCAACAACACTCCTACCTCTCTGGGTCTAAGAACCTCCAAATTTTTGTGATTTCTCACGGTTCCCAGACTCCAACTAACCCGAGAAAGCCTCATCAAATTATCCCCTACATTCCAAATCCCTCTATTCTTCCATGTCATGTCCCCTAGAATCACTTCGTTAAGAAATCACCACCCCCCATGCCAAGTAAACATAAATATCAACATCATTACCAAAACTCCCAAACCACCCCTCATTTATACATTATTCACCTAGTGTTGCATCTGACCACAATCCTAATTAATGATTTCCATAATTTCCAACAAAGGAACACAAAAATCTGTACTCCCCACGCTCAAACCTTATAATCACCACCTTCTTCAACATATCACCTAAACGATCCAAATCCTCCAACATGTCAAGTCAGATGCCTGAATCACCACATGTGTGCATCCAACCATGACTAATATAACCCATTTGGGGGAATTTGTAGAGAATTATTATTATTATTTTAAGACAAGATATTTTTATTTTTAGTGTATTTTTTAATACATTTTTAATATAAAGGTATAAATATTTTATTAGTGAATTTAACAAGTTATATAAGTTATCAGTTGAATCGAGTATTTCTTGTCTTGGAAAATGTAGTATTCATGTTATCTTCAACTTTTTCTTGTTTCCAAAGTAAGTATAGATATTTTTTATTTATATTTTTCCATCTTTTTACAATGTTACGTAACTTGTTTATATAAACAACTTTTCATTATTTCCAAAATTAATTTGAATTTTTTTCTTGTTTATATTTTTCCATCTATCCTTTAATAATTGGGTGGTGAAAAGTTACCTTAAATTCAATTTCTTTTTGTTTATAAAATAGGTATAGAGGTTTTTAATAGATATTTATATTTTTTCATTTATATTTTTTAATTATTAAGTGATGAAAAATTACAATAAATTAGAAAATTAAAAAAATTATATAATTTTTTAAGTAAATAAAATTGCTTTGACATAATTATTTACCCAAAACTCATCATTTTTTCTATTAAATAATGTTGTTTCATCAATGTTTCTATCAAATAATGTTGTCTTATATAAATAATGGTAATTTTCTCAATAATCATTATTTAATCATAATGTATTATATAAATAATGGTAATTTCCTCAATAATCATTATTGAATCATAACTCATGAGTCACGAATATTGAATAACATACTTATCAATTCATGTGATTAAAAAAAGTCTTTCATATATATATATATTAAATTTTTGCAATTTTTGGTATTTGGTTGTGTTGAGAGGCACTTTTTATACTATGTATGAAGGAGATGTGTAATTCATTTTTTTCTCAAATTGGAGTTGATATGCAACATTTAAAAATATAATAATAATAAAAAAATTATTTCAATGTCATCTATAAATAAAATATTTCAATGTTAGCTTAGTCTAAACATGCTAAGATTTGGACCTTCTCGTTATTTTAATCATTTTTCCCAAAATACACCTAAAACATTAAAAGAATTGATTTGAATCCATTTATGCATTCAAAAAGACAATTTAAGTAATGAAAATTTGCAATTTGACCAAAATTTATATAGCTTATTATTGATGTAAAAAGTCCAAATCTTATAATATTTACACATTTTTCTTTCAATGTAAAAGATTTATTTGAAAGTAAAATAATTCTTATTGTGTCCAAGCTATGGGTTCGAAACCCCTCGGGACACCATGGAATTTAAAAAAAAATATTAATGACAAAA
>ML789848.1:153952-174118 GCA_009831015.1 Picea engelmannii | reverse complement strand
TCAAAAATTCATTTCTCCTCAACCATGAGGATCCATGTGACATGCCACATACCACCGGAAACAGCATGATGTATACTATCCATTCATGGGTGTTGTATATGCATGTGCATTTTCCTTCATGTCCAAATACCTTTATCAATCTTTCGGTCCAAAACCCATGACTAGGGTTGACATCAATGACAACAATCAATCTTCCAACATATATGAGAACACTATTTCCAAGTTTAGAAACACCGAGTGTTGGTCAAAAGATATTAGATATAATATTATAGCTAAGAAAGGTTGTCCCATGTATCTTATCCTTTTTTACATATGCATCAACAAGTTAGAGGGTTGTTTGGACGAAGTAGGGTGTGTCAACATGGCTTTAGCTAGAATATTCATCATCCTTCTTCTTTATGGTGGTGATATTGTTCTCATGGTGAGAAATCCCTATGATTTCGAAAAGAAAATGAGAAGTCTCAAGTATTTTTTCTCTATTACAGTATGACTCTTAACACTAACATGGCTTCTTTCCTATCCTCAGTGCATCCACATAACTTCCCAACCATAACAAAGAATTTCCGATCATCTTCAAATGGGCAAAGGAAATATCTTGTGTTTCTTGGAATTGATAAATCCCAAAGTAAACTTCCAATTTTTTCAACCATATAGCCAACATCTCGACATTAGTTTTTCCATCATACATGGGTATTTCACACTTCGCTTCGACTTTGGAAGGAATATTGGAAGATGAAGAACGATTTTTGCCATAACCTAAGTTTCCAAGCATCTTGCCTTTGGGACCTTCCGAGCCCACCTTGTATTATTCATGGTTAATCTCTACTAAGTGTACTTCCTTACTCTTCACTACCAATATTTATGTCACCAACTCTGTCAATGTAGCATTGCCTTGTTCCAACTAAGCCAATATGACCTCTGGGTCTTCCCTGTAACTGTCTTCATGGTGATGCCTGGCCATTGATAGTGCATTTTTGTAGGCCTAACAAAAATGTTTTTCCATTGTTTTGGTATTGGTTGCATTTGTTTACCATGAAGGTGTTCTCCAAGCCTTAAGAACTTTCTCTGATACAATATAATCTATAATTGAGGGACTAAGAGTCCACTTGATGTAGGAGCATCGCCAACTCATCAAGGAGCATCACCCAAGACAAGCGAGCCAGCATAGAAGCCAACAAACAGCTGGACAAGGCCAGCCGAAACTTTTTGAAATTTCATTTAAGATGATGCGCCAATATATAATGAACCATTTATGAAAAGCACCTTTGTATATTATGATGGACCTTGAGCCTTTAAGCTCTCGTCCTTAGGTAGATGAGGAATTTAATAGATTTAATGCAGGTAGATAGGATTTTATTTCCAGATTAGACAGTTTTAGAGTTCGAGAGGGAAAATAGATATAGACACCCTCATTGTATCATGGTAACATTAGCCAGCATTCAGAAGAGAGGAGAAAATAGAGAAATCTGTGAAGAAAACCCATGTACAGAAGATTGAATTAATAGAATGAAGTTCTGTTTCAATTCCATGGTTGTTGTTGTTTTCTCTGTGTTAATGTTGTGCTCATGAATGTTTGTTTTCTGGGTATACATTTGCTTTGTATATGTTGTGCATGTGATTTCAGGATTTCAACTGAAGTCTGTGAGGGAAGAGAATAAGTTTCAATTGTTCCTCTATCTGAGCCAGGAGATTCCTGCATAGAGTGCAGTTGAATTCATCCACAAAGAGTGCGTTGATGAAGGCTCGATAGTTAAACTCTTATTCTCATTTACCCAGGAGTTATAGGGTTGTTGTGGAAGCCATGTGGAGAGTGCACAGGCGAAAGAAGAAGTCTCAGTTGTTAATCTGAGGAAAGAAATCTAGAGACTTATGTTGCAGGAGTTGCACAGAGTCTGAAGTGTTCAATCCTTGAGGTGGTTGAATATCAGGTGCAAGGGTTATGCGCAGGTTTCTCTGAAGAATCAAAGTCGAAGATTATCTCAGGGGGCATAGTACCTTCGTGGGTTCATCAAGGCAAAGTGCCGAAATTTGTGCATGGACGGCTCGAGAACGAGTTCCAAGTGAAAGGCTCAGAAGGGTAGAGTTCGGGAAGTGAACACTTGACCATTGGGAGAAATCCTCAAGGAGGAGAAGTTGACGGTCCGGATTTGCAGGGCAGATTAGCGAAGTCCCAACAGCCACCAGATCTTGGAGAAGTTGCTCAGGATTTAAGCCTTAGAGCGCGGGAAGGAAGTTTGAGCTCATCGGAATTCGGCTCATTGGGGAATCGAGGTTTGCGGAGACAGGAGTTTTGTGCCTGCTAAAATCGTGATTAGCGATTTCCCAATGCAACTGGGGTCGTTGATCGCTGCAGGGACACGTGGCATGAGATCACTATGGGAGTGTGGGGTCCAAGCATCAGGGAGAAAAGGACAGGTGGCATTGAAAATCGGGAATCGAAGATCCCAAATGTGTGAGTTCTACGCTGTTCGAACTCGCGAATTTAGAAATCTCGATAAGGGTGAAGGAAGTGGTATCATGGACTGGCAGGTCACGTGGGAAAGGAGTAGCCAGAGGGGCTAATGCCATAGCGGGAGCGCCATTTCTAATAGAGAATCAGGAATTCACAAGGGGGAAACTCTTGACAATGAAAAAGCCGATTTCCCGATAGGGAAATTCCCGATAGGAGACGAGGAAGGCACGAAGTGGACACTCCATCGGGTTTCGGGGATTTGTAAGTCCCGAATCCGTGAGTGTAGGACTCGCGATCAAGTGAGTTATGATTTCCCGATTTAAGAAAAAGGGAGATCACAAGGAAAGTCTGTGGATATTGAGAACTTCTGATAGGAAGTTCAAGAGTAGTTTAGCTCTTCGGGCCTAGGGAAGAAGAAGGTCCTGGTGGTTGCGAATGTGTGCGGGTGTCGTCTGCGTCAGTGTGATATCAGAGCAAGGTTTTCTCTCTGTTTTCTATAGAAGATGAGAAAAGAAGGATTCGCCATGCCGCCCAGAAGAGAAAGACAATCACCCGACTTGGAAGACAGGGAGGTGAGAAGAAGAGGCAGGCCAGCAGGGAATCCAGAGATGGAAAGACAGATACGAGATCTCAGAGCGAGACTTGAGGAGATGGAAACAACTCAGAGATGCACAGCTGGTGCAGGGGATCTTAGTGATTCCCACAATGAGGTTGAAGCCGAGCCACAAGGAGAAGTTGCAGCTAAAGATGCAACCAATGAGCGGTTAATTAAGGCTATCGCCCGAATGAGTGCAAAGACCAAAATGGACATTCCAACCTATGAAGGGAGTTTAGATGCAGAAGAGTTGTTAGACTGGATCAGGGCTCTTGACACCTACTTCGATTATGAGGATATCGAAGAGTATAAAAAGGTTAGGCATGATGTCATGAAATTGAAGGGACATGTAGCATTGTGGTGGGACGAGCTACAAGCGGATAGACATTCCAAGGGTAAACAGAAAATTAAAAGCTGGGATCGAATGATTACAAAAATGAAGGCAAAATTCATCCCAAGTGATTATCAAATCACACTATTTAGGTGAATGCAGAACCTGAGGCATAAGTTGATGACGATGAAGGAATACATCGAAGAGTTTTACAAGCTCAATATCTGAGCAGGTCATCGGGAGAGCAATGATGAGAAGGTTGCTAGATACCTAAATGGTATGAGATATGACATTCATGATGAATTAAGCACGACAACCATCAGAACGGTGGAGGATGCTTACCAGATGGCTCTGAAAGTAGAGGAGAAGCTGAGACATAAGCAAGGACAACAAGGGTGAGACAGAAGTCAGCCCAGAGGCAAGGCAATTGCCCAGGAGAAATATCAGAAGCCCAAGGAGGAATGGAAGAAACCTTAGGGTAAGATTGAGAGAGGTGGAATCTCACAGCAAGGGCAGCGATATGATGAGCAGAGAGAACAACATAATGAGCAGCGAGGAGATTATGCTGATGCAAACACTTTTCCTCATACCAGAGGAAGGGGAAGAGGCCAAGGCGGAATCATCACATGCTACACATGTGGGAAGAATGGGCACAAAGTAGTTGACTGTCCAGATCGGAAGACAGATAAAGGAGAATCTCACATCGCCAAAGTGCAGAGGCGTGATATTGAAAATGAAGACACAGAAATAGGAAGATCACCGACAGTGCACAAAGTCCTTTTGACACCTGAGAAAGAGGTGCAGGAAAGTTCAGTCCAAAGGACTAGACTGTTCAGGACAGCTTGCAAAACCAAGGACAGGAAATGCAAGGTTATTGTGGACAGCGGAAGCACCGATAATCTCATTTCAACCGAGATGGTGGAGAAGTTGGAACTAGAGACAACTGATCACCCGAGTCCATATAAAGTCTCGTGGCTACAGAAGGGACATCAGGTGAGTGTCACTAAACAATGTTTGGTTGACATCAAGATAGGGGGATATAATGATAAAATTCTCTGTGATGTTATCCCTATGGATGTATGTCATTTATTACTAGGCAGACCATGGCAATATGACTGAAATGTGGTTCATGACGGAAGAATGAACACATATACTTTAGAGAAGAATGGAAGGACACATAGACTGCTTTTGATAAAGGATAAAGAGGTGAAGTCGGAAGTAAGCAACACGATACTTCTCATGAGTGAGAAGGAGCTTCTCACAGAGATGGAGAAGAAGGAAGATCCATAATTCTTTGTGGTCAAGAAACCGAGGATTATCCTGACTAGCACGAGAGTGGATGACTTGCCAGAAGAGATTCAGGAACTGTGGGGAGAGTTCGTTGATATCGTCGTGGACGAATTACCTCATTCGTTGCCATCGATGAGGAGTGTAAGTCATCACATCGATCTCATACCCGAAGCCAGTTTTCCAAATAAAGATGCGTACAGGTTGACGCCGTAGGAGAACGAAGAAGTCAAAAGGAAGGTGCAGGAGCTATTGGATAAAGGATTGGTCAGAGAAATTCTGAGTCCGTGCGTTGTTCCGACCGTGCTTAGTCTGAAGAAAGATGGAGGGTGGAGAATGTGCACTGACTCAAGAGCGATCAACAAAATTACCATCAGGTACAGATTTCCACTGCCGAGAATGGATGATCTAATGGATTGCCTGAGTGGGGAAAATTAGTTTTCAAAAATTGATCTGAAGAGCAGATATCATCAAATTCGCATGAGGGAAGGTGATAAATGGAAGACATCATTAAATACAAATGAAGGTTTGTATGGATGGTTGGTCATGCTGTTTGGTTTGACAAACGCATCGAGCACATTCATGAGGCTGATGAATGAGGTCCTGAGGGAATTCATCGGAAAATTTGTAGTCGTATATCTGGATGATATATTGATCTTCAGTAAGACAAAGGCTGAACATTTGAAACATTTGGCCATTGTAATGAGAAATCTACAGCAGGAGAAGTTGTTGATTAATATGAAGAAGTCCTCATTTATGAAGACAGAGCTCATTTATTTGGGTTTTGTTATTTTAGCGAATGAGTTGAAAATGGATCCGAGTAAAGTGGAAGTGATCAAGAATTGGCAATCACCGAGAAATGTTTTCAAGGTGAGGAGTTTCCATGGTTTTGGCTAGTTTCTACTGAAAGTTCATCAGGAATTTTAGTGGAATTAGCGCAGTGATGATGGACACGGTGAAGAAGTGACACAAGTCTTTTCATTGGATAGCAAAGGATGAGAAAAGCTTCAATCTGTTGAAGCGGAAGATAACAGAACGACCAGTGTTGGTGTTGCCGGACTTCAAGAAGACATTTCAAGTGAAATGTGATGCAAGCGGATATGCCATAGGAGCGGTCTTAATTCAGGAGGACAGGCCAATTGCATATTTCAGCAAGAAGCTGGATGACGCAAAGTTGAAATACTCCACTTATGATAAGGAATTTTATGCCATCATATAGGCATTAAAGAAGTGGAGGCATTACTTAATCCCAAAGGAATTTGTATTGGATGGTGATAATCATGCATTGCAGTTTGTGAGTCAATAGGATAAGTTGAATCAGAAACATGCAAAGTGGGTAGAGTATATGCAGAATTTCACGTTTGTGATCAAACATATTTTAGGAACTGCTAACAAAGTGGTTGATTCTTTGAGCAGGAAATGTTTGTTGCTGTAGGAATTCCGAGTCAAAACATTAGGTTTTGAGAATCTGAAGGACATGTACATAGGAGATGCAGACTTCGGAGAAGCATATGAAGCAGCTGAGAGTCCCGTTCTCAGGGATCGGAGCCCATGGATAGACTACATGACCCATGAGGGATTGTTGTTCAGAGGCAATCAACTGTGTATTCCAATTTTCTCCATGAGGGAGAATTTGTTAAAGGAAAAACATAGTGGAGGCTTGGAAGGACACTTTGGTCATGATAAGACATTCGCAAAGCTGAGAGAATCATATTTTTGGAAAGGCATGTGAGAATATATCAAAAGGTTTGTTGACAGGTGTCGAATTTGTCAACATTCGAAGGGCTAGAAGAAAAATGCAGGTCTTTATCAGCCATTGCCCATACCCAAGAGGCCGTGGGAAGTGATCAGCATGGATTTTGTGCTGGGTTTTCCAAGAACGCGGAGAGGGTTTGATTCCATCTTTGTGGTGGTAGACAGGTTTTCAAATATGGCACACTTCATTCCATGCCAGAAGACCAGCGATGTGACGCACATCGCAAATTTGTTTTTCAAAGAGATTGTTAGACTCCATGGATTGCCAAGAAGTATAGTATCGGACAGGGATACCAAATTCATAGGGCATTTTTGGAGGACGCTATGGAAAAATCTAGGGACTAACTTGGAATTTAGTTCAGCTTACCATCCGCAGACAGACGGACAGACAGAGGTGGTCAATAGAAGTCTGAGAGACTTGCTGAGGAGCTTGGTGATAGAGCACCATAGCAGCTGGGACAACATATTGCCACAGGCAGAGTTTGCATACAATGATTCTGTGAATCGGAGTAGAGGAAAAAGTCCATTTCATATTGTGTATGGGACACAACCGAGGGGAGTTTCTGAACTCAGGGAGTCAGAACAGGCTGCGACTAGCAGTGCGAGCGCAGAAGAATTCGCAGAGGCGATGAAGGAACTTCACACCAGGGTGAAGCAGCGACTGATTGATACAAATCAGGAGTACAAACGCAGAGCCGATTAGCATCGGAGAAAAATTCAATTCAAAGTTGGTGATCTTATTCTGGCACACTTGAAGAAGGAAAGGTTCCCAAGGGGAACATACAACAAACTCAAAATGAAGAAAATTGGGCCATGCAGAATCCTGAAGAAATTCGGAGAGAATGCTTATGAGATTGAGTTGTCGGATGGCATCGGGATATCTACGATATTCAACGTGCCAAATTTATACCCATACAGGGCTGGAGAAGCAAAAACTGGAACTGAGGAACCAGTGATCCAGTGGCTGAAGCAATTACCAGTTGCAGAGAAGACGCAAATGGAGTGCATACTGGACAAGCGAGTGGGTAAGAAAACCAGGCGAAAGTAGTATTTCGAATACCTGGTCAAGTGGAAGAATCACCTAGTGGAAGATGCCAGCTGGGAAAATGAAGCAGTGATATAGAAGCATGGACAGACCATGCAGGAGCTCATGGACAGGAGCCCATGAAAGATTTCAAGCCGAGGAGTATGATGCAGGAGCATCGTCAACTCATCAAGGAGCATCGCCCAAGACAAGCGAGCCAGCATAGAAGGCAACAAACAGCTGGACAAGGCCAGCCGAAACTTTTTGAAATTTCATTTAAGATGATGCGCCAATGTATAATGAACCATTTATGAAAAGCGCCTTTGTATATTATGATGGACCTTGAGCCTTTAAGCTCTCGTCCTTAGGTAGATGAGGCATTTAATAGATTTAATGCAGGTAGATAGGATTTTATTTCCAGATTAGACAGTTTTAGAGTTCGAGAGGGAAAATGGATATAGACACCCTCATTGTATCATGGTAACATTACCAGCATTCAGAAGAGAGGAGAAAAAAGAGAAATCTGTGAAGAACACCCATGTACAGAAGATTGAATTAATAGAATGAAGTTTTGTTTCAATTCCATGGTTGTTTTTTTTTTCTCTGTGTTAATGTTGTGCTCATGAATGTTTGTTTTCTGGGTATGCATTTGCTTTGTATATGTTGTGCATGTGATTTCAGGATTTCAACTGAAGTCTGTGAGGGAAGAGAATAAGTTTCAATTGTTCCTCTATCTGAGCCAGGAGATTCCTGCATAGAGTGCAGTTGAATTCATCCGCAAAGAGTGTGTTGATGAAGGCTCGATAGTTAAACACTTATTCTCATTTACCCAAGAGTTATAGGGTTGTTGTGGAAGCCATGTGGAGAGTGCACAGGCATAAGAAGAAGTCTCAGTTGTTAATCCGAGGAAAGAAAGCTAGAGACTGGTGTCACAGGAGTTGCACAGAGTCTGAAGTGTTCAATCCTTGAGGTGGTTGAATATCAGGCACAAGGGTTATGTGCAGGTTTCTCTGAAGAATCAGAGTCGAAGGAAATCTCAGGGGGCATAGTACCTTTGTGGGTTCATCAAGGCAAAGTGCCAGAAGTTGTGCATGGACAACTCGAGAGCAAGTTCCAAGTGAAAGGCTCGGAAGGGTAGAGTTCGGGAAGTGAACACTTGACCATTGGGAGAAATCCTCGAGGAGGAGAAGTTGACGGTCAGGATTTGCAGGGCAGATTAGTGAAGTCTCGATAGCCGCCAGATCTTGGATAAGTTGCATAGGATTTAAGCCTTAGAGCGCGGGAAGGAAGTTTGAGCTCATCGGAATTCGACTCATCGGGGAATCGGGGTTTGCGGAGACAGGAGTTTTGTGCCTGCTGAAATCGCGATTAGCGATTTCCCGACGCAACTAGGGCCGTTGATCGTTGCGGGGACACGTGGCGTGAGATAACTATGGGAGTGTGGGGTCTAGGCATCAGGGAGCAAAGGACAGGTGGCATCGAAAATCAGGAATCGGAGATCCCAAAGGTGTGAGTTCTATGCTGTTCAAACTCACGAATTCTGAAATCCCGATAAGGGAGAAGGGCATGATCTCATGGACTGGCAGGTCACATGGGAAAGGAGTAGCCGGAGGGGCTAACGCCATAGCAGGAGCACCATTGCTAATTGGGAATCGAGAATTCACAAGGGGGCAACTCTTGACAACGAAAAAGCCGATTTCCCGATAGGGAAATTCCCGACAGGAGACGAGGAAGGTGCGAAGTGGACACTCCATCGGGTTTCGAGGATTTGTGAGTCCCGGATACATGAGCGCAGGACTCGCAATCAAGTGAGTTATGATTTCCCGATTTAAGAAAAAGGGAGATCACAAGGAAAGTCTGTGGGTATTGAGAACTTCCGATAGGAAGTTGAAGAGCAGTTTAGCTCTTCGGGCCTAGGGAAGAAGAAGGTCCTGGTGGTTGCAGACCTGTGCGGGTGCCGTTTGCGTCACCACTCAATTCTCCAACACATATGACTATTGTGGAATAAGTTTGTTTTTTGTTTTTAATGGCCAAATCTATTGTCAAATTCAATGAAGTAGAATTATTTTGCCCCTACAAAGACCGTGAAACATTTAAAATAATTTATATTCCACTCAACAATAGGCTAGTTTAATTAGTGATCAAGCATTAAAATTGAATCATAACTCAATTAATAGATCAATAAGTAATCACAACAACATACCCAACATATTTCAAAGGAAAAACACACATATGTGACAATGTTTTACTATGAAAACCCTTCCAACATTCATTGGATATTTTATTGCATTCAAGAGAATATTACAGAGGAGTGAGCTATACACAGACTTTGTGTATTGTTACTCACTATGAGGTCAAAACTACAGTAGGACATGGTTGAGAGACACCTTTGCTTAGAGCGAACAAAAGAATTAACTCCTTTGTCCACTCAACCTCAAGCAGGATGCTCTCTTCAAGCTTTAATTTATGCTATTGTCCTTCCCTCTTTTTCCTTGCATCTCCTTTCATTTTTTCTCTTCACTACAACCCGCATTGTTTTTAATGTCTTGCCTTTGGAAGGTCAATCATCATAGCTATTTGTTTCACCTTCCCATTGTGCCAAAATGCAAAATAAAATGAAGTAAAACAAAAACATGTTTATTTACAACATTTACAAACATTTACCAGTATACAATTAGGATCATATATGTACACCTTTCATACACCAATTTGAATAGTAGTAGTAGTAGTAGTTGTTGTTGTGGTCATCATCATCATCATCATCATCATCATTTAAAAATAAAATATTTTAATTTACCATATATTATAAGATTATAAAAATAAAATATAATATTTTTTATTTTAAATTTACAATGTATTACAAAATTTAAAGAATAAAATATAATAATTTTTATTTTGAAATTATGTAAAAATTAAAATAATAATAATTATTATTATTATTATTTAAAAAAAGTTTTTTAATTAACACTGTATTTTTTTAATACATAAATCTATAACCATTTTATTAGTTAACTTGACAAGTTATATAAGTTGAGTGGAATATTTTGTGTTAAACAATGTAGTATCATATTCATTTTATGGGATTGATTTTATGTTTAACTTTTCTTTGTTTGGAAAATAAGTATGAATGTTCTTTATTTATATTTTTCCATCTCTTTATAGTGTTAGGTAACTAAAAATTGCCCATTATTTGTAAAATACATTTGGATGTATGTTTTGCTTATATTTTTTCATCATTATTTTTTAAAAGCTAGGTGATGAAAAGTTACTATAAATTCAAGTTTTTCTTACTTACAAAATAAATATAAAGGTTTTTCCATATTTATACCTTTTCATTTATGTTTTTATCTCCATCCTTGTTTCCATTATGGGATGACATCATCATTCAAACACATATCGAAAGAACAATAAAGATAAAAAGGAATTTTTTTATTATCGTTTGATAAATTCTTGGTAGTGGAAATTAAAAACCAAGATGTTACAAAATTTTTACCATAGAGTTTAGACATGGGTAAATACAAATTTGCATCAAGAAACCATCAAAGAAGAAGGATTTCAAAAAGTAGTTTTAGATGAAGATTTTGGGCATGATTGGGGCCCAATTCTACATGTCGTTTGAATTTAAACATGATTCAAAGTCACCCAAGTGACTACAGAAGGCATCAAAAATCCACATCACAACATTGGGGAAGTGGGAGTAATATCTAACTGTCCTTCTAGACTTTCGGAACTAGGCTTAAAGCTTACCGATCTATGTGGATCCCTAAGGATCAAGAACTCATCTTCTCAAGTAGGCATATAAATCGGTACCCACATACACTAGGAATATCGAAAATCCTATCAAAAATCCCTCCAAAACAACTAGATACAGTCCAAGGCATCGAATTCCAATGCTACAACATCATCGGTGAGAAGCGCTCCAACCATTGTTCAGAACTTCAACATCACAGCTCCAATACAAGGCATAATAATTATTGGCATAAGTAGTAGATTGAGTTGTGCCTATCCCATAAGACGTTGGTTTGTATTGCTCTCCTTAGCGGTTATGAGATCCCACAAGATCATCAAATAAACCCGCCCTCTAGGCCCATTGGTGGATAATGTGACAATCACCACCTCACAACATGCAATCAATGCATTAGTCACAATATCAACATCTCAAAGAAAGAATCCACATGCTAATTCTCGCATGTCATCATGAGAATAGAACATCATTGTCATCAGCACATGCCCTTGCATGTCATCATGAAACATCTTAGCATAAATATTTCCATGTAATTACATGATGTCATCACAACATGAGATATTATCATAAGAAATAGAACCTCCACATATCTTTATCAAAGGTATAACAATATAACATTGCATCAACCTAATAGTTGGAACCACATATAACATAACATCATGAAAATGATAATCCTTTCAATCCATATCACATGTAGAGAAAAATATCAATAGTTTCATTATCATGATTCATCAACAAAATCAAATTTACTAACCCACATAGTGAATACCAGCTTCTATTTCTCAAGCATGAATTGATTGCCAAACATCCATCTAGCACATGGATCTACCAAGTTAAGTTTATCAAGCTCGAAAAGAACCTTGATGCATATGTCCCAGTTATGTTAGTAAGACTCTCTAACTAAAAAAACAAATTAATCAAATAGGTAGGGAAAGTCACGATATAGTCATCTCAATCCAACAAAATCACAAGGTCATTCAACACTATCAAAAGAGCATATTCCAAAAGATTACAAAGTCAAAAATCAAGGCATATGAAACATTGGCAGAGTAAAATTTCAATATATTTCATATTTCCTTGAAGATGATTTAAATGATGAGGCATAAAATCACCCAATCATGCAAAGAATTTTCCTAGCAAGTTCCACCATCCAAACATTCTCATGAAGGTAAAATTCAACACTTTACCATTAGGTTCATAAGACAAAGTCAAGTTAAAATGTTGATGCTTTGCTCAATAACTATGGGCACATATGTAATCAATTTTATAGAATTTTTTCAAGTAGCAAGATGGAACCTTGAACTTTTTTATTTGGAATAAAAATCATTTATTCAAGCTCTTTTATTCCCCTCGTCAAGATGCTACGTCCTCGAAGCAAGACAACCTAATAACCATTAATGAAGATACTCTTAAACCAACCAAGATAAAGATATGTTTTAAAACATAATCATAAATCATAAATTCCCTTTGGCCATGCATTTACATTCATTCTATTAGAGTCTACATTTGACTACTTAAACAATTTATTTCTTTTTCCTATAAGCCATGTAATGATAGAGCACATAGTATAGCATCACATAGGTCCAGAATGTCGAGTTTTCAAACCACACAAAAATGTACCGCACGCTATATCATATATCAATTAATACCCACATAAGAAATTTTATTTTTCAGTATATCAACAACCTACCCAGGAGATATAACTCGAAATAAAATGATTATAGTAACGATTCATAACAACAATATTCGTACATCTAGAAAGAAAGAAACCAGAGATTTGACAAATCACAAGAACATCATAAACATAAGAGATGAGCTCAACACAATAAATTCACGTGCCTTCAAAGCTAATAATTTTGATCAACGATTCAAATGTCATTGCCACTTAGCCAAATAATGTAACCAATTTGTTGTCTACCTCCAATTCAAACAAGTTTGCAAATCCATTTAAGAAAGGAACATTTTGAAGTAAATAAAACCTTTCTAGATAATCGATGCAATTTTGTTGTTGTCTCAAAAGGTCCATAAGCCAATACACCAAATGAACCAATAGACTCTTAATAGTATCTTGTAGCAATATCCAACCCTGAATGTATGATTATTATGTTAAATGAGTCCTTAGAGAATAAGTATGAAAGACCAAATGAACCAATAGACTCTTAATAGTATCTTGTAGCAATATCCAACCTTGAATGTATGGTTATTATTTTAAATGAGTCCTTAGAGAATAAGTATGAAAGACCTTTAAGGAGGCTTGATGTTGGAACAATCTTATTAGAGACAACAAACATATGTCAGAACCCTAATCCTAAAATCCTCATTTTCCCTGGCCTCTATATGATGGAGATTTTCCTCGATAATAGTTCTCTTATCTCTTGCTTTCTAAATGATTAATGTCAACTTGTGATTTAAATAGATGTTCAATAGAAATGAAACCTATTGACCCATCTATTCATTGCACAAGTACCAGGCATGACCCCGTGATCTCTTCAATGGAAAATGATGCCAAAACTTTGAATTCCTCAATTGCATCCATGATTGGATCAAATATGGAAGTTAATCTCCTTAATATTTTTTCAACTATCTTCATATCTTTCAAATTCTCTCCATGAGACCTCATTGGATTTATAGACACCATAACACAGATGTATGTTGTTATCTTGCACCCTCAAATGATTTAAAGCCTTGTTACATAAATCATAATTATATTTAATAATGGATGCAGACACATGCTAGAATTGTTCATCGCAATTTTGCACCCTATCCTCTTCCAAGTGAACTTGATATCTTTAATCTTCATCTCATTAAAGATAACTTGATAGGAATTTCTAGGTGAATGTTACAGTTTAGTTGGTGTCCATATTGTTTCATTAAGCATTTGTTTCATTAAGCAATGATTGATTTTGAGCAACACTATAATTGTTTGGATACCTCACAATAAGTTCACCAAAACAACAAACCTTTTTTAAGTCACCCAAATAATGGTCACTTCTCTCTTGGCATAAGTAATCACTCTAATGCACTTTCAACGCCTCACTGATCTAATGGTGGTAAATGTGTTCAGTGTATCTTATAAAGAAACCTGTGTTGCAAGAGCCATTAAGCTCCTAAGATATATGAAGATACTTACTTGTATATATTACTTGATGTGTTTAGTTATTCATCTCTCATATCCTAAACTTGCAAACATATCCGAGGAATATGTGTTCTTTCATAGTAATGGTTCTAAAACCATTACTATAGACGAATCTCCACCCAACTGTGAACCTTGGTACTTTAATCTTCAGTAGAAGGTCACCCCAGGTCCTTAATCGAGTACTCAACCAACAATCTTAAGCCTTGTTCTCTCTAAATCTATTTGTGTCCAATAAAACGTGTAAATTGTTGATCAGTTTTGAGGATCAAGATCTTGGTTGTTGATTAGCACGAATGTCCATCATCTGATCCATCAGATGAGCAAGTTTCCTCATGAGGGATAGGTGTAGAAGAGAATGCCACATCATCTTCTTCAGTCAGCATGGCATGTTGGAAACCTATGTCAAGGACACATCAGTGAGGGAAAATGAGTCAAATATAGACATGTGGTTCTGAGGTACATGGGGGGATGGTGGTCATTGGAAAAGCTCAAGAGGGATCAAGAAAATGGAAGGATTAAATATTGATCGTCCATCAAGCGTCGAGATTTGATCCTGAATAAGATTGATTGTTTGGAAATCATTTCAGAATAAGTGAACCCGAAGGGACAAACCTGATAGCTTCACGGGTTTTAGGTTTCAGGGAGAACCATGAAATGGGTTAAGTCGACTTTTTGATGGAAAAACCCAAAAGCGAAAGTCTAAAAGTGTTTTGGACTTCAGGTTTTGAAAGGAATCATGAAAGTGAATGTCTAGGACATGGCTTTTGGGAGGAACAATGAACATGATAAGTCGATATCCCGATTAGGTTTTCTCGAAAGAATGAGCTTGATAGTGTTGCAGGGAACACACTTTAGGAAAACCGCTTAGTTGGGTGATAGGCCATCCCGTAGTATATTTTATAAAAGGGAAGTTCTTGATAGCTTTGTAGGCTTTGAAAGCTTGAAATTCTGTGCCAGAGGGTTTAAAGTAGATCCACGTCACCTGGACATGGGGAGTGGTACATGTGGATGCCACATGGCTAGGATGATGTGATTACATGAAGGATGGGAAATAACATCTAAAGAGCATATCTTTTTTCTTGAAGCTCAATTTGGTGCATGCTTATAGTAGTTGAAAAGATATTGAAGAGAATAATCCATTTGTAATCTTAGAAGGGTTAGGGAGTCATGTGTGTTACAATTGTTTTTTCTAGTAGATATTTTGAACATGACAAAGTTTAGAGTTAGGGCTAAATGTTTATTATCTTAGTGAGGTTCATAGTCATTTAAAAGGTCAAAATTTTCTCTTTGATTAGTTCAAGATGCTACTCCCAAACTCATAAATACAAATTCATTTAGTTAGAATTTGACCACTCCATTAAACCATTGCAAATTATTAACTTTGGAAAACTACAAAGTTTAATTAACTGGGCACCAAATAAATTCTTTTTAAGTCTTGAGAGTTTCTTTTGTACCTCTTAGTAAGTAAGGTCTTCATCTAGCCAAATAAGGGCAGCTGGTGCACGACCCTACTATGTTCTACTATGTTCATGATGCTAATGACTATCGCTTCTTTATTGACATCGATGTGATATTTAATGAGCACAGAAAAAGGTCCTTCGAACAGCTATTCCTTCCTGCACAAAATGACAATAAAAATTATTAGCATCTTCTGTCTAGGACGAGTGATTTGCGATCAATCCATCGCTTATTCCAAGGACGTTTTCTCTTACAGTCAGGGAAACGAGACCCGATATAACTCCTGCCTTCAAAGTGACCTTCATGTACTTTCCACTACAGGTTAATTGGCCAATGGACACATGGTTTAAAAATTTCTTCAAGTGACTCACCTGTCTTGAGCCCACATAAATCTTGGTAATTTAATACACAGTAAATTCACACAAAAGGATTAGATTATTATCATCCAATTTCCACTCCGTGCTTCTCTGCATGTGTGAAAAAAACGAGCTCCTTGTGATCCTCTATGTAGAGTGGGTCCTGCATTATTGCGCTAAAGTGAGTCGTTTGAGAAAATCTGCCTGATATGTACACTCATCTCTCCTTCACGTGTGAATCCAACATTAATACACTTGTTAAGGTGTCTTTTTCCTATTGTCCAGCTTCCAGTTGTGATGCAGGAGCATCATTCCATGTCAGCAAGCCAGCCACGTCAACGTGCATGCATTCAAAGCTGAAGGGAGGTGCAGCCTCATTTGTATTTGAATTGGATGTAATTTAATGTGCTTAGGTTGTTGAGCCATGGAAGCCGTGCCTTTGAGAAGGCATTAGATAAGATCAACTTTAATTCTAGATCGACTGAGATCTAGAGCCAGACGCTGGACTAGACAACCATTGATTGTAATTGAATAGGGTAGGTAGACCTGGAGGGAAGTGCTCAATGAGCCCTCAGGTAAAAGAGATTTAGAGATCTCATTTTGAGTTAGTAAGATAGAGTAGAGAAGAGCCAGAGAGAGCTCAAGAACACCATTGTAATTACAGGCATTTGCCATTAATATAAACAGAGCAGTTTTTCCTGCATTATTTTGTCTTATATGCATGTCTGTGTGTGTTCTTTGTATATGTTGCGAATGTATGATTGTGGATGTATTCTGCAAGAGTGTGTTTGATTTCAGGTTGAAGGTCTTTGAGGCTTCACACCAGGAGGGTGTGACAGAACGCTGAGGGTTCTGAGAGCCATGCACAGAGGATGCATTTCTGAACTCTGCGGAGTCAGACAAAGACGTGCTGCGGCACAGAAGCTGAAGTCAACAACTCAGGAAGAAGACCTATGAGGTTGTTGAACACCTCAGGAGGTAAGGTTGTGTAGCTGAAACACAGTTGTAGACAGAATCACTGAGGATTCCGTAGAGCTCTGCCAAGTGGGGATTGAGCATACACACGGGTTGCGTTGGAGAAGAACTCTGTTAAGAGTTGAAGATAGAAGACCAAAATCACTGAGGATTCTGTGAGAGCTCTGCCAGGTGGGCATCGAGCGAGTGCATAGGTGCACAGAGGGAGACAGGATTGCTGAACGTTCTGTGGAGAAGATACTCTGCCAGGAGGGCGTCGAGAAAGTGTGCAGGCAGGCACAGGAGAATAGAGAACTCTTTGAGTTCTGCCATTTGAAGAAAGAGTCCACTGAGGGACCTTTATTGGGTTGCTGAACACCCAGAAGGCTCAGCCAGGAGGTTGCTTGAGAAAAGGACCAGGAAGGTATTTGTATTCTCCATCTGTGGGAGGAGGAAGGAAGACAAAATTCCCCAAGGGGTCTGAGTACTCGTAGAAGCTCAGGATAGATAACACTTTGTGCGCGAGGACTTCGCAAGAGGCGCAGGAGTCATTGAATTCTTTGAGGGTTCGATAAGAGAAGCAAAGCTCAGGAGGAACAACATTCTTATACGCATAGGGAGCCCAGGAGGGAACAACAGGAGCCGTCGGATCGGGCGAAGAGAAGAGATCTGGACCGTCGAGCAGTTCATGTCTAGGAGGAGCACCAGAAGAAGCGCACAGGTGAGGAGGACCGACACTCGTTGAATATCATAAGAGAAATCCCGTCATCCATCGGATCGGGAGAAGGTGCACAAAGTTTAGCAGCCGGAGTAGAGCGCACAAGGAGAATAGATCTGGGTTGTCTGATCTGGGGAAGATACCCGACAGCTGTCGGATCTGCAGGAAGTTGCACAGAGGTTGAGCCTTTGTGAACAGCAGGGGAGAATCCATTGGGAAATCAGGATTCTCGAGGTCATAAGAACCTGGGCATCAATCGTCGCGAAATCCCAACAAGGATCAGGACCTTCCGTTGGTAGAGGGAGCACGTGGTGGAGATCGAGGCGCCATCGGTGTTTGATGCATCGGGAAATCGGAGTTCCCGTGGACAAGAGAACCGGGACACTGGAAGTCTCGAAATCCCAACATAATCGGGATCATCCATTTAGGAGGACGCGTGGCAACCATCAGTGCACCGGGGAAAAACAACGACAGGAGTCGACGTGGAGGAAAGGTGTCAGACATCTGGAGGCACGTCAGAAGTCGACATATCACGAGTCCCGTGGGTGTATACACTTAGGCACCGGAAACCCTGTAGCCCCGACAGAGTAAGGTAGTGGTCACAAGAGTTGGCCATATGAGTGGGAGCTAAGCTCAGGAAGGCTAGCGCATGAAAAGGAGCCATCGGGGATCGGAGAATCGCGAGTCCCGAGGACATGCGTATTGTGTCATCGCAAACACCGAAACCCCGATGAGAGTAGCCTCGAAAAGAGGTAAGGCCACAGTCACGGAGGCAGGTCATATGGACCAAGCTCGTAGCGAAGGGGCTAACGAAGAAAAGAAACCATCAGGAAAGTTAAGCACAAAACCCCGATAGGAAGGTATATGGTAACGGTCTTGTGAGCATGGTCATATAAACAAAGGCATATCCAGGAGGGGTGTGTCGGCAGATTTCCCCATCGGTAATTGGGGATTTGAGAGGACTGTGACTCTCGACAATAGGAACTACGAGGCCCCGACAGTGAATTGGGGATAACCACAGCTAAGTGCAGAGGACGTGGGGAGGAACTAAAGGACCTGTGGATCGGGTATTACAGTGGGATTCCCGAGAGGAATCTAAAGAGTCGCTTCAGCTCAGAAGAGAGGGGATTTGTAATTGATCCTGTGAGTGGGTGAGTCTGAGGTGTAGGAACACACCCTCACCTACATCAGGTGGTATCAGAGCTGAAATTCTTGTCTGTATATTTCAGGGAAGAAGAGAAAAGAGGAGCAGGAAGAAGATAGAGAGTTGGAGAACTCTGTAATGATTGTTTGCAGGTAGGCAACAATCAAGGAAACAGTCAGCAGGACTGTGAGAAGACAAAGATGGAACACTCAGGGATGCATAGTGACAGCAGTAGATCTGTCAGGGAGGCAGATAGACACAGCACCATGGTTACTAAAGACCGTAGGCATGCTGGGAGAAAGAAGAGCAAGTCAGAAAAACTTGTCGAATTTGATGAAGAAGAGACTGGATAACTCTATGAACTAAAAGAAGACATAGATAAGCTTGAATTGCGGATGTGCCAGGATAGGAGGATGAGATGAATGAAAATTTTTTCCATGAAGAAGGCAAAAGGAAAATAACCAGTCAAGTAGCTGATGGTCATGAAACAACGCAGACTATTGAAGAGATGGCTGAGGTATGCTAAAAACCTCAAGGCCACAGAGGAAGAGATGATTTGTCATTGTTGGCTAGAGACTGGAAAAGATCTCGATGATTGGGATGATGAAGAAGATGAATTGGGATTGTCTGAAGATCTCATAGACTGCCAGGAGGCCAGTGGAAGTTTTCCAAATTGCCAGATGGGCAAGGGAACAGAGATGAGATCGGCTAAAGATCTCATGGAATGTCAGGAGGACAGTAAGGAAACTTTGCATTGCCAGCTGGGCAATGATCAGAGATCGTTGTGGGATCTTGAAGACTGCCAGGAGGGCAGCAGAAGCATGTCAAACTGCCACGTGGGCAGAGATGAGAATTTGGGACTAGCTGGAAGTCTCAGGGACTCTTTGGAGAGTTCAATTTAGCAAGGAGTGCTGATGAAGATGGGATCAGTTGATCTCATAGTCTGCCAAGAGGGCAGCAGGGACATCCCATATTGCCAGGTGGACAGGGATGAGCAGATGAATTTGGATCAGCCAGAGGAGCTGACAGAGAAGATGAGACTGTCTGAGGGTCTCATAAATTCAAAAGTGAATTTGGATCAGGAGATGCAGCTGACAGAAGAGGAGGAACATTAGGATGGTATTCTGATAATTGGGGGAATTGGGATATTCCTACCATTTTCCCAGGAGGAGGCAAAAAATTCTATTGTAGATGGTGCAACAGCAGAAGAA
>ML789848.1:129905-145695 GCA_009831015.1 Picea engelmannii | reverse complement strand
TATCATTGAATAAATCCTTGGTAGTGAAAATTAATAAACAAGATGTTACATAAGTTTTACCTCTAGAGTTTTGACATAGGATACCACCACAATAATTAAAAATAAAATAAAAAAATTAGCTAAAAAAAATTTAAAAAAAAAACTAAAATACGAGTATTTATAGTTGATTTTTGTATGTTTGGCCACTATCACATAATGATAGTTTCTTTTTGTATGTTTGGCCACTATCACATAATGAATGCATGAGTGGGAATGAATATATGTTTTGTTGTTCACTATTTTTATCAAAATAAAGGAGATAAGTGAACTATGCTTCTTATAATTGTGCATGAGTTTAGTGTTAGAATTGGTTTATCACTTATGGTTTGCATTAAATGGATATGTATGTCAACATTGTTGAAGGTAAATCATAAAATGCATTATATTATTCTATGATTGGGACATGAATATTATTGAAGGATTCAAAATGATTTGGGAACACCATTTTAATTGCAAGAAGGATATACATAATAAATTTAATATTTTCTCCTTGTCCTAAGGTTGACTTAAAATTGGAATAAGGAAGTCTAAGGATACTTGTACTTGTGTGAGATTGTGCATGATTCCTTGGATTAGTATGTTGTTTTCTATCTATTTATTTGACATATATTTAATTTGGAAAACAATACCCATATGGCATAACAAGGCATAATTTTTTTTTATCAAAGTGAGACTTCAATTCAATCATCAAAAAATTGATTTTTAATCTCATATAAGAGGACACTAAAATGTTCTTGTTCCTCTAATATTTATGTACCATTGATTCATGGAAAATTCAATAGTCAATTCAACAAGTTTGAGTAATTGAATTAAGGGTAGAGTTGCAAAACCCTTGCGAAAATTGTTTAAAAAAAAAAACATGCTTGAAATTTGAATAAGGATGCCATTTTTTCGCACTTTGGGGTGGATGATTGGTAGTACATGACACTCAAAGGTTGGAAACAAGTTCAAGTGAGCATGTCAAAATTACAAAATGGGTAAAGGTGGAAAGAGTTTGCAAAACACCAATTAAGAAATCAAAGAATTACAAAACTCCTTACAAAATTTGGATAATTTGGTTCTTAATCTTCAGAAGAAAATTAATTGGAAGGACAAATTGATTGAATCACTTCAACTAAAATTAATTGAAAAGGAGTATAAAATTCAGAATGTCAATGATGCAACTTGTAACACAAATTCCCTCTTATAAATGATTGATGTTACTTGTGACACAAATGATTTAATACAAATAATGTATATTAGTTGTGACAAATATGTTCTAATGCAAATGCTTGATGTTACTTGTGACATAAATGATCTAATGGAAATGGTTGATAAAAATGAAATAAAAGAGATGGTTGATGATTCCTTAATAGGTCACGAGATGGAATTATTCATCAACAATAAATTAATGTAAAAGGAAATTTTTGTTTAAGGTAATTCGTAGGTACAAGAATAGAGTGATATCAGTAACAATAAATGTGAATTTGAAGTTATTAAGGAAATTTTTTATGAAGAACATAAAGAAGTATTAAAATGATATTTCCAAGATGACTATTAGGGATTAATAAGAAGTGCAATTCAATGAGAATTGATATGGATTAGGATATAACAAAGGCAACAACTTTTGTATTCCAAATTAATCCAAACTAGTTTAGTTTGTGAGTGCAGGATTTCTTGATGAAAGTTTGAAGGATCTAGAAGTTAATGAATAATTTAATAATGTTGATGATAAAAAAATTGAACAAATTCTTGATAAGTGTCAACATTGTCATAGAATTGACCATATGGAGACATAGTGCTTTTATCTCTACCCTTGTCTTCATTGTGGGAAGACAAATCATCTTTCAAACAGATGTCGAAAGAACAAGAAGGATAAAAATAAAAAAGTTTATTATTCTTCGATAAATCCTTGGTAATGGAAATGAAAAACCAATATGTTACATAAGTTTTACCATAGATCTTAGACATAGGTAAATACAAATTTGCATGAAGAAAACATGAAAGAAGAAGGATTTCAAGAAGTAGTTCTAGATGAAGATTTTAGGCATGATTAGGGCCCAATTCTACATGTATTTTGAATTGAAACATGAGTCAAATCCACCCAAGTGACTACAACAGGCATCAAAATTCTACATCACAACATGGGGGAAATGTGAGTACTCTCTAATTGTCTTTCTCGACTTTTATAACTAGGATTAAAACTTACCGATCTATTCAGAGCCCCAAGGCCGAAGACCTCATCTGCCCAAGTAGGCATCTGGATTAGTACTCATGTACACTAGACATATTGGAAAGCTGACATAAATTTCCTCCAAAACAACTAGGTACACCCCCAAGCATCAAATTCTAATCCCACAACACCATTGCGGAGAAACACTCCATCCATTCCTCGAGACTTTAGCATCACAACTCAAATACAAGACATACGAATTGCTGGCATAAGTAGTATATTGAGTTGTCCTCATCCCATAAGATGTTACTTTGTAATTGTAATGTCCCTTTCCAAATAGGAGCTCTAGAAGAGGAGGATTAATGGTCTAAACTGCCCCGTTAGACTATAGCCAGGGCCAAAGAGGGGTAAACAGGGTTACTAGAGGTCACTCCAGTCATAGATGTTATATTCGGAAAGTGACATTGAGTTAAAAAGGGTTAAAAGTGATTTTAAGTCATTATGAGCTAAAAATAGAAGTCAACAGTGAATTAGAGTTTCAACAGTGATTTAGGGTTTTGGAAGTCAACAACGAATTAGGGTTTCAGCATGATTTAGGGTTTTGGAAATCAACAACGAATTAGGGTTCTAACATGATTTAGGGTTTTGGAAAGCTATAAAAGAAGGGTGAACGACCTAATTCATCATTATGTAGATTATGACTTGTCATTGAGGAGAAGAGGCGCATCTCAGGAGAGATAGTTCAGTGTATTCCAGGAGGAAGACAACAGTTGGCTGATTTCATTGTTGAAAGACACACCCTAGTCACCGGGAAGATCATCCAGGTCTTCCATCATTCTTCATTAATTCTGCAGTGCTCCCATATTCTGGGTATTATCTTATTTGTATTTCGATTAAGATCCTTTTGTCTTTTGATCTAGCTGAGTGCTGTTATTTTATTCAGCCGCAGTTGCTTATTTATATTCCGGCTAAGATCCTTTGTATGTTGATCTAGTCGAGTATTGTCAGTTATTCAACCGCATTCGACCATTTTGTAATCCATAGAGATATCATAATACAAACTTTGCAGTCCTTTGTTGCGTTTATTATTTGAATAATCATTTATATGTTGTAAACCTTTGATCCTACACACACATTAGCAATGTTTCCTAGACTAGCCAAGTCAAGAACATTACAGTGGTATCAGAGCTTTAGTCCTGCTAGCCTGTGACTAAAGATAATGAGTGCAGCAGAAGACCCAGAGGGCCGTGAACACGTAGGTGACGAATATGTATCAGGAAAGAAGGCATAGGCCTGATTTTCCCCCTTTTCCTCCTAGCTCGGAGGAAGAGGAAGAGGCACAAAGAGAAGCAGAGAGAAGGGAAGAGCGTGAGGCTGAGCGCGAGGCAAAGAGGATTCTAGGAGACATATATGAGCAACTAGAGGGCAGTGGCAAGGCTCCCATAGATCTAGAGGAAGATTTCATGTAGGTTATCAATGATATGTTAGCTAGTCAACGGACCATGTCTCAGTCCTTGGCATAGGTGGTTGATAGATTGGCTAGAGTGGGCACCCCAGATACATAAGTCCCGCATGCAGAATAGGGGAACTTGGGAGCAGGCAGTAGACCCCAGTCACCCTCTCACACATACACCTTTGTGAGTAGGATTCCCAGACCCTTGTTTCCCAGTTTCCAGAGGGCACCCCCGGTAGCAGCACTGCCACCGATACCATAGAGGCCTCCCACTCATGCTGATGACATTGCAGAGTATAGGAGGGAGTACGCAACATTGGGTCATGACTTCCATCAAGACATGACCCTAGTTGAGTACTGTGGACTCAGACTCAGGAACCGCCGCAGAGGGGAGGACCACAACAACAACAGTGGCATAACCTCAATTTTATCTGAAAAGTTGGGAAACTCACCATCCCTTCTTTCGACGGATTGTCCAAATGCACTGCCGGAGCTTCGGTACAGAATCTAGACACGTATTACAAGCTCAACCAGATGAATGACACATAGGCCATCATTTTTGCGACCTTACACTTGGAGGGTGAGGCACACGAGTGGTGGTACCATGGACTGGTGACATTGGGTCACAGTCACATCATCTCCTATATGGAGTTTACAAATAGTCTCATGGACAGGTTTGACAGGAAGGATCTTGAGATACACTTCAAGGATCTAGCCCAATTGAGACAAAATGGCACAACAAAGGTGTTCATGAAAGAGTTTCAGCAGGTAGCCATGGTAGTGACAGATATATCAGAGCCCAAGCTGATTATGCTATTCATAGAAGGACTCACAGAGCCTTTGAAAGGATGAGTGAATGCATACAGGTGTCCCACTTTGCAGGATGCCATCCTTCTCACTCGAGATCTGGTAGACTCAGTGCCAAAGACTAAAACTTTATCCAAATCATTTGTGCCCCAGAGGGATTGAGATAGGAAGCCATTCTAGAGAGAATGGAAGGGCAAGGAGAAGTTGGATGATGAGACTAAGCGAGAGCTTATGAGGAAAATGCTTTGCTTCAGCTACAGAGATCCTTGGGTCCCAGGCCACAGGTGCATGGGCAAGGGAGAGATTCATTATATTGAGGTAGCAACAGACAGCGTGGATAGTGAGAAGGAGGAGCAGGACAGTGGATCCACTAGTTCAGAGGAGGGGTCGGCACTAGGAAAGGAGCATCCTCCCCGTAGACCACCAACACCCATAGGAGCCCATCCTCCAGTAGTCCCACAACCGCCAGAATAGGCTAATAGGAGGAAACCAACAAAGGGAGGTATCATAGCGACCCTTTCTAATGTTCCCAGGTATGATACCCTTTGTATCAGAGGGATTATCCAAGGGCAATGGGAAATCGCCCTGATATATGGTGGGGCCACCCACAACTTCATCTACGCTTCACTAGTATCGAGACAAGCACTTCAGACAGAGGGGTTTGAGGGGTTTGATGTTGCGCTAGCAGATGGCCACACAGTGGAGTGTCTAGACAGAGTTCCAAACTTAGAGATGAAGTTAGGAAAATACATAGTGAGAGACACATTTTATGTGGTTGACCTATCAGACACATATGTGGTGTTAGGAGTTCAGTGGATGATTACCTTGGGAAAAATCACTACCAACTACCAAACCTTGGAAATGGGATACAGAGATCAGGATGGGAAGAAGGTTGTTCTAAGAGGTATGTCAACAGGAGCACCCAAGATAGTTTTCGGCCAAGAGGATGGAGAGGATATTTAGAAATGGGGAGGTAGCATATGTCGCAAAATGCTTGATCACTACTCAGAAGGATTCAGAAGGTCGACAACAATACCACACAGAGATCAATAATTTATTGGGACGACATCAGCAGGTCTTTGAGGCAATTCCACCAGGGAGACCACCTGACAGGGGTTTTGAACACACCATTGAGTTGGAGGAGGGGGCCAAACCTATGATCACTGCCCCTCCCCCTATCATCATCCTAGGAGGTTCAAGGATGAGATAGAGAAGGTAATCAAGGAATTATTGGTGATGGGACACATCAGACCGAGCAATAGCCCATTTTCTTCTTCAGTTTTCTTAGTTCTAAAGAAGGATGGCACCATGAGGAAGTGCATTTACTACCGAGCCTTGAACAAGAAAACCATCAAGAACTGGTACCCTATCCCATGCATTGATGAGTTGATGGATGAACTGCATGGGGCAATTTTCTTCTCAAAAAATGATCTACGCTCTGGATATCATCAGATCAACATCTGAGAGCAGGACATAGAGAAGATGACATTTCGATGCCATTTTGGACACTTCAAGTTCCTGGTTATGCCATTTGGGCTAACCAATGCACCCTCTACATTCCAGTCTTGCATGAACCATATATTTAGGGATCAGTTAAGAAAATCAGTCTTGGTTTTCTTCGACGACATCTTAATCTATAGTCGGTCATGGAAAGAGGATATGAGGCACCTGGATGAGGTATTGAGCATCATGGAGGCAATGTCATTATATGCCAAAGAGTCCAAGTGCGAGTTCGGTATGACATAGATGATTTACTTAGGCCACACCATCAGTGCACAAGGGGGGGTACAAGTGCACCAAGAGAAGATCAGGGCCATTCTAGATTGGTCGATGCCCAAGAACGTGATAGAATTAAGGATCTTCTTGGGGCTGTGCAGCTATTACAGATGGTTCGTCAACGATTTTTCTCAGCTTGGAGCACCGCTGATAGATATTACCAAGCATGGGGCCTTCATATGGACTGAGAAATCATAGGAATCCTTTGATCACATGAAGGAAGTCATGGGCACTAGTCCAATGTTGGCACTACCAAACATCACCTTGCCATTTGTACTAGAGTGTGACGCATCCGGCGAAGGGATCAGTGCAGTTTTGATGCAGGGAGGACACCCCATTGTATTCAAGAGCTGGAAGCTTAGTCAACCTGAGAGGTTGTACTCCATTTATGAAAAGGAAATGTTGGCAATCATGCATGCCTTGACCAGGTTCAGACAATATTTGGTGGGTAGCAAATTCGTGGTCAAGACCGATCACAACAGTTTGAAGTATTTCCTTGAGCAGAAGGACCTCAGTGAGTGACAACAGAAATGGGTGATGAAGGTACAGGCATTCGACTTTTACATAGAGTATGTCAAGGGGAAGAAGAACATTGTGGCCAATGCACTATCGAGGAGACCTGTGGCATATTCTTTGATGGAGATTTCAACAGATTGGAAATCCCACTTGTTAGTGGAATATTCCAAGAACAAGTTCGCTTGTGAGGTGATGGATGGGAAGATACATGATGACCTGTATAAGGTCATTGACGATGTCATATTTTACAAGGATAGAGTCTACTTGGTGCCAGATTCAGGGCATAAGAAGAAGATCCTCACCGCAGTTCATTATTCACCTCTAGCAGGCCATCAAGGGTTTTTCAAAACCTACAGATAGATCAGAGAGAGGTTCTCATGGAAGGGCCTCAAACAAGATGTTATGAGACACGTCAATGAGTGTGTGACTTGCCAGCAGAATAAGTCGGAGCATGCTCTTCCAGCAGGGCTACTTCAACCACTCCCCATTCCAGAGCAGAAATGGGAGAGCATATCTATGGACTTCATCACCATTCTACCCAAGGTCCAGGGTAAGGACTGTATCTATGTAGTGGTCGATAGATTGACCAAGTTTGCTCACTTCTATGCCATACCGACAGAGTACAATGCAGTTTAGGTAGATGATCTTTTCTTCAGGGAGGTCTTCAGACTTCATGGGTTGCCGAAGAACATCGTTAGTGACAGGGATAGTCGGTTCATAGGGACATTTTGGAGAGAGTTGTTTCGTTGGTGGGGACAGAGTTGACACCTAGCACCAGCTATCACCCTCAGATAGATGGGTAGACCGAGATTGTCAAAAAGTGGGTTGAAGGGTATTTGAGGAACTATGTAGGAGGATAGCAGAGAACGTGGGTAAAGTGGTTACATTTAGGAGAACATTGCTACAATGCCACCTTCCACATGTCCATTGGTATAATACCCTTCCGAGCATTGTACAGATATGATGCTCCCACTTTGGTGGACTTGGTCTTCGGGGAGAGAAGAGCTCCCAAGGCCAAGGATTGGATCATAGAGAGTCAGAAGATTCTCAAGTTGTTGAAAGAGAACCTGCAGACAACGCAAAATCGACAGAAGATAAGTGCAGATAGGCACAGGATAGAGCGCATCTTTGAGGTTGGAGATTAGGTTTTCTTGAGAGTCCAGCCCTACAGATAGTCATCTCTGAAGAAGAGTGGGGCCAAGAAGCTCAAGCCCAGATTTTATGGTCTTTACAGGATCATGCGTCGAGTAGGGTTTTGGAAGTCAACAACGAATTAGGGTTTCAGCATGATTTAGGGTTTTGGAAATCAACAAAAATTAGGGTTTCAACATGATTTAGGGTTTTGGAAAGCTATAAAAGAAGGGTCAGTGACCTAATTCATCATTATGCAGATTATGACTTGTCATTGAGGAGAAGAGGCACATCTCAGGAGAGATAGTTCAGTGTATACCAAGAGAAAGACACTAATTGGCTGATTTCGGTTTTGAAAGACACACCCTAGTCACCAGGAAGATCATCCAGGTCTTCCATCATTCTTCATTGATTCCGCAATGCTCCCATATTCTGGGTATTATCTTTCAGTTGTTTATTTGTATTCCGGCTAAGATCCTTTTGTCTTTTGATCTAGCCGAGTGTTGTTATTTTATTCAGCCACATTTGCTTATTTATATTCCAGCTAATATCCTTTGTATGTTGATCTAGTAGAGTATTGTCAGTTATTTAGTCGCATTCGGCCATTTTGTAATCCATAGAGATATCATAATACAAACTTTGCAGTCCTTTGTAGCGTTTATTATTTGTATGATCATTTATATGCTGTAAACCTTTGATCCTACACACACATTATCAGTGTTTCCTAGACTGGCCAAGTCAGGAACATTATAGTAATACTCTCCTTTGTGGTTATGGGCTGCCACAAGATCATCAAATAAACTGGCCCTCTAATCCCACTGGTGGATAACTTGACAATCATCACCTCACAACATGCAATCAATGCATTAGTCATAATATCAACATCTCAAATAAATAATCCACATGCTAACTCTCGCATGTCATCATGAAACATCTTAGTAGAAATGTTCCATGGAATTATATGATGTCATCACAACAAGAGATATTATCATCATAAATATAACCTCCACATATCTTTATCAAAGATATAACAATATAGCATTGCATCAACCTAATATTTGGAACCACATATAACATAACATCATGAAAATGATAATCCTTTCAATCCATATCACATGTAGAGAAAAATATCAAGAGTGTCCTTACCATGATTCATCAACAATATCAAATTTAATAACCTACACAGTGAATACTAGCCTCTATCTTTCAAGAACGAATTAATCATCAAACATCCATCTAGCAGATGGATCTACCAAATTAAGTTTAGCATCCTGAAAAAAACCCTTATGCATATGTCTCAATTATGTTAGTAATTCTATCTAACTCACAAAATAAAATGACCAAATAGGTAGGGAAAGTCACAATTTCCTATTAGATAGTCGTCTCAATCTAGCAAAATCACAAGATCTTTCAACACTATAAAATGAGCATATTCCCAAAGATTGAAAACTAAAAAATCAAGGCATCTGAAACATTAGCAGAGTAAAATTTCAACATATTTCATATTTCCTTAAGCATGATTTATATGTTGAGGCATAAAGTCACCCAATCATGTAAGGAATATTCCTAGGAATTTCCACCATTCAAACATTCTCTTGAAGGTAAAATTCAACACTTTAACATTATTTTCATAAGCCAAAGTCAAGTTAAAATATCTATGTTTTTCTCAATAACTATTGGCACACATATAATCAATTTTCTAGAAAAAATTCAAGTCGCAAGATAGAAACCAAGAACTTCTTTCTTTGGAAACAAAATCATTTATTAAAGTTATTTTATTTCCCTCTTCAAGATGCTACATGCTCGGAGCAAGACAACCTAGTAACCATTAATCAAGATGCTCGTAAACCAACCAAGACAGGGATATCTTTTTTTTTCTGTAGGTTAGGAATTGTATTAAAACCTGTGAAGAAAAAAAATTACATCTGTCATGCTATCATAGGAGGCTGTGACAGAATTGCCCTGGTGGGAAACCAATGCTGCCACATGGCCGAAAAATCATAGTGTCCATGCAAAACTAGCAGAGCTGTAAGAGATGTAAGAGATATAGATCTAATATGCCACACAGGGCAAGAGTTCTATAGGCTAGATTGAATAGACCGAACCAAAAAGGTTGGACATATGCTAAGAATACAAAATTCTAGATCTAAGGAGCCTCGCATAGAAAAAAACTTGTGAAATATACTAGCTAAAATCATAAAAAACACAGGAAACTTGAGCCAAAAGGAGCTAGCTAGTGTCGGCGTCGAGCCTCTGCTCTGAAAAAAACTGTCACACATGCATGGTGTCCGGAGTGGTGTCCTAAGGAGGTAGAACAACAAGAAGGAAGGAGTGGGAGCGACGAGAGGCTCTAGGGTAAATACATTCTCAAGTTCTAGAGGAGATCTCGAATGATCCTGCTGGTCATGCCCTCTCATTCCCCTTCCTCTAGCAACATATTAGGCCACGTCCCTTTTTGACTTACCTCTGAGTCGAGGAATCGAGAAAGCCACCTGAAACTAAATGAGGAGCGCGTGAAAAAAGTGAAAATTGTTGGTCGAAGAGCACGAGACCAACTAGACATAGTAACAATGTCTAACCAGAGGAGAGGTTCTGCGTGTTGAAGGTCAGGTGCACCGCAAAATCTCAAGCCATAAGAAAAAGACGGGACCAACAACCAGAGGAGGCCAAGGATCTAGAGGCCAAGGGATCGAATGAGCCATGGTGCTCCATAACACATGCCTAAAAACACCATGTTGGGACGGGTTATGGGACTATGATTATGTCTAGACCATTACCATTAACATTGCCATGAATAGAGGCACCAAGACATTACACCAAGCTGGAGATGAGTGAATGTCAAGGAGCGACGATCGAGGCTTTAAATTCATAAGTTAATGGAGGAGATTGAGTGTGCCTGAGCTAGCTCAAGTTGGTGGGAGACTAGGCTAGGTGTCCTCCCTGCTTGTTCTCCAACCGGTGTATCCGTAAACACCCCATCTGGGAGAAGACAGGGATATGTTTTAAAACACAATCATAAATCATAAATTCCCTTTGGCCATGCATTTACGATCAGTCTCTTACAATATACATATGACTACTTAAATAAATTTATTTTTTTCTTATAATCCAGGTAATGATCAAGCACATAGTATAGCATCACATATCTCCAGAATGTTTGGTTTTCTAAATAGTCGAAAATACACCACAGGCTATATCATACATCAATTAATACCCACAAAAACAATTTTATTGTTTAGTATATCAACAAACTACCCGAGATATATAACTCAAAATAAAATGATTATAGTAAGGATTCATAACAATAATATCCGTACATCAAGGAACAAAACAACCAAAAATTTGACAAATCACAAGACGTCATAAACATAAGAGAGGGAGATTAACACAATAAACTCACATGCCTTCGAAACCAATAATTTTGATCAACAATTCAAACATCATTACCACTCTACCAAATAATGTAACCAATTGGAAGTTTACACCCAATTCAAACATGTTTTCAAATGCATTCAATAAAGGCACATTGTGAAGCAAATAAAACCTTTCTAGATAATCAATGCAATTTTGGTGTTGCCTCAAAAGGTCCATAAGATAATACACCAAAGGAACCAATCGACTCTTAATAGTAGCTTATAGTAATATCCAACCCTGAATGTATGTTGATTATGTTAAATGAGTCCTTAGAGTAGAAGTATTCAAAAGACCTTTAAGGGGATAACAAGGTCCACAGGAGATTTCCTCATGCAATTTTGGGAGGCATAATGTTAGAGCAGTAGTATTAGAGACAATGAACATATGTCAGAACCCTAACCCTAAATACCTCTAAATCCTCATTTTTCATGGCCTCTATATGATGGAGATTTTACTCGATAATAATTCTCTTCTCTCTTTCTTTCTAAATGATTAATGTTGACTTTTGATTCAAATTCATGTTCAATATAAGTGAATCTACCAACCCATCTATTCATTTCACAAGTACTAGAAGTGACCCCATGATCTCTTCAATGGAAAGCGAAGCCAACACTTTGAATTCCTCAATTGCATGCATGGCTGGATCAAATATGGAAGCGAATATCCTTAATATTTTCTCAATTGTCTTCATATCTTTCAAAGTCTCTCTGTGAGACATCATTGGATTTATAGTACCCACAACACACATGTATGTTGTCTTCTTGCACCCTCAAATGATTTAAGGCCTTTTTGTAGAAATCAAAATTATATTTAATAATGGATGGAGACATATACTAGATGTTCATCACAATAGTGCACCCTATCCTCTCCCAAGTGAACTTGATATCTTTCATCATCATTTGGTTAAAGATAACTTGCTAGGAATCTCTAGGTGAATGTTACTTGGTGTCCATATTGTCTCATTAAGCATTGATTGATTTTGAGAAACAATATAACTATATAGATACCTCACACTTAGTTCACAAATACAACAAACCTTTATTTATGTCGCCCAAATAATGGTCACATCTGTCTTGGCATGATTTTAAATCTAATTTGAATTTTTTCCTGGCATAAGGAATCACTTTAATGCATTTTCAATGACTCACTAATCTAATGGTGGTAAATATGTTCGGTGTATCTTATAAATAAACTTGTGATGCAGGTGCCATTAAGTTCCTAAGATATATCAAGATACTTACTTTTATATATTACTTGATGTATTGAGTTATTCATCTCTCATATCCTAAACTTCAAACATATCTTAGGAATATTTGTTCTTTCATTATAATGGTTCTAAAACCATTACTTAGACGACTCTCCACCCAATTGCAGACCTTGCTACTTTAATCTTCAATAGCAGTTCACTAGCAAGACCTCAGTCGAGTACTCAACCAATAATCTTAAGGCTTGTTCTCTCTATAGAGTAGCCAAAGAGAGACATCAAGTCCATCTCTAATAAATAATTCAATCACTAAGATCCATTATTTAATTATTTATTATATTTTAGGGTTTCTCCATCAATTATCGTTACTTATTTTACCATTTTCTTTAATTACCCAAATATCCATAATAAATACTCCCATTTAGAATAATTATTATATACTTCTTTATTATAATTTATTTATATAAGTATTTATTATAATTGTTTAAGGAGAATTACTATATTCATGTTATTATTATTATTTATATATAAATAACAATAATATGGGGCATGACATATTTTGCAAAGTGATTTCTTCCTTTATTCCCCAATGATTTAGTCAATATTTGACATCTTTATTTCAACCTCTAGGTTTGGATTAGGATTAAAGAAATATTAAGAAACCTTGTGTCTTATAGGTTGTTTATCTTTTTCTTGTACATTAATTACCTAGTCATAACAATGCTCTCATTGGAGAAATAATTAAGAAATGATTTTCTTAACATCTTTTGATATATATCTTAAAATTTAAAACTTTTACATTTTACGACCTATAATCTCAAAATTAAAGTAAATATGCCCTATCCCATCCTCCTCTTAGAAACAAACCTCTCCCCCATTGAGAGGATGGCTATGACTAGATACCTAATGTATAACAACAAGTTAAACAACATGGAAGACAAGAGGCTTCCTAAAATTACTTCAAAATCAAGTCATAACCACCATTGACTCAAGCGAGGATGGCATAAAGATGCTCGGTCTTGGCTAAACTATTAGGGAATCATGGAAGACACCATTTTGCAGAATAAAGATACTATTAAAAAAACGTCAAATCAAAATTTAATGAGAAAATGTGGTGTGATAAAGAGTTAGAGGAAAATAGAAAATTAAGGTATTATAAGGATGTAATCAACCCTAATCTAGAAGATCAAAATTATCTATATGTTTTGCCAAGTGTAAAGAAAAAATTAAACATTGCTAAGATAAAAACAAAGTCTCACGAGCTCCATAGTGAAACTGGGCATTGGTCAATTCCTAAAACGCCATGGGATGAAAGAGTTTTCCACCTTTGTGACACTAAGAAGGTTGAAGATGAAAAACACTTTCTCTTAGATTGTCTAGCCTATACCAATATTAGATCTCATTTTCAAAATATTTGTCACACTACTAACATTCCTAACCTCTTAACTCAACAAAAGTATGGTGATCTTGGAAAGCTTCTCTGAATGTTTTTCAAGCACATAAACAAAATTCTTAAGAATCACAAGTAATCACTTACCCTCTTAAGGTACAATACACCAATTTAGCCTTAGTGGAGGTAATCATTATCATCAATATAAATATTTTGATAAAATAAAAAAAAATTGATTGAAATTTGTTAAATAATTTGCATAATTGTATTAATTACAACATAGGTGTTTATATTTAAATATAATCCTAATACGTTAAAGGTGGCTTACTATGATGAATTACATAGGTGTTTATATTTAACTATAATCCTAATATGCTAAAGGTTGCTTAATATGATGAATTGGCATTAATTTTAATTGATCATTTATAACTAATTTAAAAAAATAAAAAATTGTTTATAAAAATATTTTAATTAATTTTTTTATTTTAAAATAATATTTTTATGTTTTAAAAATATTTATTATAGAAGTCTTTTTATAATATAAAATTAAATAAATATTTTTAAAATATAAGTTTCTTTTAAACTTTATTAATAATTTAATTCCAAATCAACTACTATATTTAAATTTTCTATCGTTAATTTTATATTTAAAATAGAATTTAAAATTTATACCATATTATTTTAAAATTTTAGTCAAATTTTGAATTAAAATATCAAGAAAAATACGGAAATTTAAAAAAAAAATCTATATCATAATATATATATATAGGTTAAATCATAATATATTTACTTACGCACTTTTCATATATTTCATTGTTTATTTTCACACGTGTTACTATTATTCCCCCAAAAAAATAGAATAACGATACCCTTCACATTTCTTAAAAAGCGATACAAATATATGATATACCATCAACATCATGAACATATCCATTTATCTTAAACACATTTTTCTTTATTAAAGGTACGTACGCATCTACCACACCTTCTCTATTCTTTACTACATTTTATCCAAAGCCTTGCACTTACCTCCTGTCACTAATATTTTTACATGAAAAATGCCTACAACCCTTTATAGTTGTACATTCATATAAATTATTACAATTTTCGAATGACAGAGAACGCATGAATCCCAACTAAACAATAATACGAAAATGGCAGCGTGTCTCAAACGCAGAAGACATGAGGAAATTTCAAGCTGGCTTCGTGCGTGGTTGGTTGTTTAGGTAAACAACGACGTTGTGAGCAGTGCAGAAAGCGATGGATTGAATTGTCACCATCGGATTGACACCACTAGCAGTGGGAAGCACACTCCCATCTCCTAGATACAGTCCTTCTATCTCCCAGCTCTCGCACCTTTCATCCACTGCAGCCTGTCCTTCCCTCACCCCCATTCTATGTCCTTCCCTCACCCCCATTCTACAGCTCCCCATCTGATGGGCTGAATACAGAGGCGCTCCTCCATCGCCTACAACTCGATTCACATAATCCTCAAAATCTGAGGAATTATTCCCGTCTACCTTGAAGCTCTCCAAGTGCTGATGGTGCCCGCCGACCTCGACAGCGCCCGCCGCAACCAGCACTCGAAGTGCCTTTTCAACGCCTGCCCTCGCCCTCGTGGCATCGTCGATTCTTAATTTGTAATGAATATTGAGACTCCCGTCGCTCTTCGTTCCCACGGTTCCGCCCCCGCTGTCGCGAAGAAGAACGATCAGACTGCATGTTCGGGAGTATTTCACCATTCTTTCCTTAAAGCTGGAAGCAGATCTCCACGGAATTGCGGCGGCGAATGTGCCTGGGTGCAGGATAGGTGTTTGGATGAGAGCCCCGTAACCGGATGTTTTCCAATTCGCAGCTTCGTTTGAGAAGGCAGTCATTGGTGCTCCTTCGTAACAGCTTCCCTCCGGC
>ML789848.1:103215-120361 GCA_009831015.1 Picea engelmannii | reverse complement strand
TTAATTCACACATATCATAATATAAGCAAAAGATTATGAAAATATATATAGGTTACATATTAGGGCACTGAAATCTTTTTATTCAAATATAGAGATATCTTTTTTTTTGTAAGTGAGTGTGAGTATCTGTATTACTAAAAAAGACTAATATACAAAAAGAGGAACTCCTTGGTCTTCCAAAAAGGAAACCAGTCTAAGGGTTCTGGAGTTGTGTTCTTTGAGATAGAAGAGGGGTATGGCTAGACCACCACATTGGGAAACTAGTCTAGTCCCATCATATCCAGTTTTTGACAAGCTAATCATAACAAAATCATAAAAAACACAAGACAACAATTGAGACTAACCCAGTAACATTCACTGATCATTGGCTAACCTGACACTGGTCTAGGATTATGAGATGCTTCTTTCCATCTTTCATCTTGTCCCTGCTCTCCTCCTTTTGGGCCACCGTGTGGGTCTTCCTAATCCAGGCTGGTGCTCCATTCCCATCAGCTGGTGTGATGTCCATATGATGGATGTAGCACAAGTATAAGTGGAATTGGGAATCCATTCACTCCAGCTTCTCCTTTTGGTTCTTCTGGTCCTCTACAATTCATTTTGTACTATCGTCCAGGTTGCTGAGGCGACTTAGGATTTCTTTTAGCAATTTTTTGTTGTCCTTGTTACCCTTCCAACTGACAGCTTTCGTTTCTGTGCTCACTTTGGCTATAACACCTTTTTCCACCATGCCATATCTATCGTCTTATGGTAGAGGGTTTCCCTGGACTGCGTGGTGCCTGGGTCTGTTATCCAGTTTGCTTCCTGGATTAGTTCCTCCCGGGATTTGCCCTTGCGCTTAGCAGTGCTTTCCCTCTCCCACCTGGTGATGGTCTCTTTTCCTTTTGGTTTGACCAACGCCTGGAAGGTTCCACTGGTGTCTCAGGCCTCTTGCTCCATCCTTGAAATCCTCCTATGCCTGGTCGGATTTTCTTCCATCTGGGTGTTTCTTTTGATGCACATTTTCTTCATACGCACCATCTTGGTTGGCTTGTGACAGTTCTTTCCCTAAATTCTCCTCCTATTCCTATCGAACCAGGGGTTCCTTCTTTCCGGGACCTTGTTTTTTTGGTGGCTCCTACTGTTGCGCTTTTACTGGTTGCATCTATTCCTAGTGCTTCGTCTCTTATGGAACTTCTCTTGATACAGACTCATCCTTGCAATCATGGTCTGCCTGTAGAGGTGGTCCTTATCATCCTTTTTCTCTATCTCGATATGTGTGACCATGACAATCCATCTATTGTACCTACGTCGAACATTGCCCCAGCTTGTTGTTTAACCAACTGTTCTCTTCCTCGTACCTGTGCTTGGGAGAGGTGTAACCATACTGGTGCATGGTAACATATTTTGTCTTACATCACTCACGACCTGCTGAGTCCCATTTGTACTTTCCCCTGCACTAACCCTGCACTTTTTCCTACTGATGTGACCTTGATGTCGTACCCCCATCTGTTGTGTGGTATGATCCTGCATTGTCACTTGTAATCGAATGTTGGCCATGAAGATTCTTCCTGGATTCATCGTGCCCACCTATTGGCCTTGCACCGCTCCTCTCAATGTGACCTTCCATACTTAAGCTACCGTCACAATATTTTTTCGCTAGTTGTATGCAGTCTAGTCTAAATTGACCGTTTGGGATGTTGCTCCAAGTGGTGTCTAACTCTGATCCTTCCTTGCTAACCCCTTCATTAACGATTCTGTCCACCAGGCCATTCGTTGACCTGCGTACCCAATGCAACTCCATCGTGTTCATCTTTTGCAGATGCTTCTGGATTTTTTGTAGGGAGTGTGCCAAACACTAGTGTCTCTGAACTTTGCCCACTCTGGTGCCATTTTGAAGTCTCTTCACCGTGTTGATTACCGGAGTGGATTCACCTTCCACGATAGTGTTTTTCATCCTTTCATGACTTAGAATCTCGAGGCCAATCTTCAGGGCTCTGAATTTCGCTGTGTTGTTAGTTAACTTTCCCATACTCCCAATGTACAGATGGATTATGTTTCTACTACTATCCTTGATAAACCCTCCCATTCCTGTCATGCTTGGGTTTCCTTTTCCCACCCCATCGAAATTCAACTTGAGGGACCCTACTGGAGGGGGATTCCAGTTGCTCTCACCTATTTGGAGTTGCGGTGGTCGTCCTATTTGTGTGTGGTTGCACCCGTATTTTAGGTGAAAATATTCTAGGACTCTAGAGTCCTGACCCACAAGTTGCGCTTTCCCATTCTGATAGTTGCAGATCTGCACCGTTTCTCTTGTCATAGAGATTATTTTTTCTTTGATTTTCCCTTATGGAAGGCTTTCGTTCTTGAAGATGTGTCGATTCCTTTCTTTCCATATTGTCCATATGATCATCCCCGAAATAAGAGTCTAGCATAGGTTCACTTCTTAATTTTTGTTGTAACTCTCATTCTAGTTGTTGATGGTTGTGCAAATGTTACCTCGGGTCCTATTGGACTGTCAAAAAATACCTGTTGCCCAGTCCTAGATCTCTACCATGTAGGTACATTCATCGAGGAGATGATTCTTTGTTTCTTCCTTAGCTTGATAGAGGTGGCACCGTGACGGGCCTATGAAGCCCCTTTTCCTTAGGTTTTCCTAGGTTAGAATTCAGTTGTGAAGTACTAACCATTTGAAAATTATTATTTTTGGCCACTAGGGGCTACTCCAGAGCTTATCCCATAGTTGCACTGGGTCTTCTTGGTCTTTTTCCACGATGTAATGTCAGGCTTTCTTCAATTTGATTTCCCCTCCATTTTTCCAACCCCATCTTAATTGGTCTTCTTCTTCCGAGACTGCAATTTTCCTTTTCCCCAGTTCCTCCACCTTTTTCACGATTTTTTGTGGTCCAATCTCTGGTTTGGGAATTGATATTGTCCCATATTATCCATCTGTTTCGATCTGTTTCTTGCCTCCAATAGTGGTGGAATTTGGTTTTTCCTTCCGTGATCATGTCCTATTGGAGTTCCTACCTGTCCGGATTTCCCATTTTGGGTTCCTGTTGCCAGACATCCTCCCAGAATCTAGCTTTTTTACCATTCCTTACTTCCCAGAAGTTGTGTGTCTGGACCCAGGTTTTGTTGCGCCAAGATAGGTTCCATATGGTTGATCCCTCCCTGGTGCCCATAAAACGAATTCAGTCCTGGTCATTTATGTCTGGGGCATACTTGGGCTTCTAGAGGTTTTCCCATGGGGTATAAGTTTCTTTAACACATCACCACCAGAGTTTCACCCCATAGGCTTCATTGGTTACTTGTGGGTCTTGTAGCCCCATTCCTTCTTTGCATTTTGGCTTGCAAACCTTCTCCCAAGCCACCAGGGCCCATTTTTTCTTTGTTTCTACTCCTCTCCATAGGAAGTTCCTTTGGATGGTCCTTATTTTTTGTAGTATTCCCTTGGGGGTGGGAAATACGAACATCATATAGGTTGGAATTGTTTGCAGAACTGTCTTGGTCAATACAAGTCTCCCCGCAAGGTTGAGGGATCTGTACATCTAAATTTTCACCCTCTCGTGTAGCTTGTTGAGCACTGCTTCCCAATTTGCCATTTTGTATGCTCTGTCCATCAGGGGGATGCCCAAGTATTTAGTTGGGAGTGTTTTGCGCTCAAAGCCAAAAATATTTGCCAGGTTCCTTTGGATTGCAGGGTTGGTGTTGAAAAAGTAGATCATCGATTTGGAATGGTTGATCTCATCTCCCGAGGCTTCCCTAAAATCTTCTAAGATCCTTTTGAAAGTTTTTTCATCCTTGACTGTCGGTATGCCATGGAGTAAGGTGTCATCCACAAACTGTTGGTGCGTGGAATTAAGGCAATTTTCGAAAGGTTTGAGGCCTGTTATTTCTCCTACTGTTGTTGCACTTTTTATGCTTCGACTGAGACCTTCCATCATCAGGATGAACAAGAAGGGGGATAATGGGTCTCCTTGTCTGATGCCTCTAGTCGGACAAAAGGGTTTGACTGGGGATCCATTTATCAGGGGTGAGTAACTTGTTATTAAGACTAGGTTGATAATCCAACTGATCCAGTGTTGGGTGAAACCAAAGGCTTCCAAAGTCTTAACCATGTAGTGCTAGCTAATTTTGTCATAGTTTTTTGCTAGGTCAAGTTGTATTATCATCCCCCCTCTCCTCTGGATTTTGAAGGTGTGGATTAGCTCATGGGCATGGATGATGTTGTCCATGATTTGTCGTCCTTCCACAAAACCCGCCTATTCTTGTGAAATTAGTGTGGGTAGGAGGGGTTTCAATCTATTGGCTATGACTTTGGAGATTATCTTGTAAACCACATTGTATAAAGCTATGGGTCTGTAGAGGTCAGGGGTCCTTGCTTCATTTTCTTTGGGGATTAGAGTAATCATTATGCCATTTAACACTTTTAGGATGGAGGTCGACCGTCTAGAGTCCTCCACCACCCTATAAACATTGTGTTTGACCACTTCCCAATAGGATTTGAAGAATTCCATTGTGAAACCATCTGGACCTGGGGCTTTCTCGTTGGGCATATCTTGGATCACTTGATCAATTTCCTCCTTATCTATGGGTTTGTTTAGGTTGTTATTATGTTCCTCGATGACTAGATGGGGGGTGTGTTGTGTTATCCTTTGGATGGCCTCTGTTCGGTCTTTGTTGGGTTCCTGGGCTATCCCATGGAAGTGACTTACTAGGGTATTTTCAATCTCCTTGTGGGATTCTCGCTCGATCCCATCCTGATCCTTAATTTTCAAGATTTTGTTGTGGGCTCTTCTGGCAATGGTTGTTCTATGAAAAAACTTGGTGTTCTTCTCTCCTTCCTTTAGCCATTTGATTTGGGAATTTTGGCACCATAGAATTTCTTCCTGCTGACATCTTCCCTCCCATTCCTTGGTCATTTGGATCTATTCCTTTTTTCATCCTCTGTATAGCCCTCCGCTATGCAAACTTCCTGGAGTCTTCTCATTATGTTTTCAATATTTTTCTTCTCTTGGTTTATGTTGCCAAAACTTTCCTTGTTCCACTCCCTGAGCTTATATTTGATGTAATTTAGTTTCTTATAGAGTTTGAACATCTGTGTCCCTTTCTCCGGTTGTTCCTCCCGCCACCACTGGTTGATGTTCTCCTTGAAGGTGGGGTGTTCAATCCATAATTTCTCAAATCTGAATGGTCTATTCTTCGGGGTGGTTGGGAAGTCTGCTTCCAGTTGGACTGGCCAGTGATCAAACCCCCCCCCAGAGAAGGATGTTGCAATCTAAGGTTAACCCCTACATAATGATGGATTTCGACACCAATAATCTGTCTAGTCTTGTCGCAACCTGATGTTTATTTATCCATTTATTGTTCCAAGTGAAATGTCCATTATTGGTTATGATGTCCACCATCTCCGCTATGTCTATGAATGTTGAGAGTTCTTTTGCATCTCTATCCAATGTCCTGGTGCCTCCTTTTTTCTCTGCAAGTGATGTGATGATGTTGAAGTCCCCTGCCAAGATCCAGTGGAGGTTGCTAGAGTGAGATTTTAGGTCTTCTAGGTCTAGAAGCATATATCATCTGGGGTCCATACACATTAGTGCATAGAATCATCTCTGTATTCCCAATGATTTGCATGTTAACCGAAAGTGTGTGCCTGGTAGCCTCTGCTGCTATTAGGTTCATCACTTGTGAGTTCCACAAGGTGAGGATACCTCTTGCCATCTGCTTTCCTTCGACAACCACATATTGTACTTGCTCCATTGCTTTTTGCTGATCGTTTCCATTTTGTTTATAGTGCATTTTGTCTCTTGGATGAAACAGAGGTCCAATTGTTCCTTCCTAAGTCTATTTCTAAGAATTCTCTTCTTTCGTGGGTTGTTTAGGCCTCTTATATTCAATGTTATAATATTCATTTAAACATGTCGGGGGGAGTTGGGAAAGAGATTTTTTATCTTACCTGAGTTTATCATAAGAACTCCTAGTTCCTGTAGGGCTATGTTGTTTGATTTCCTGCCTTTTTTCCTTCTCGTCTGCTTGGGTGAGAGTTGCAGTTGTCCTTCGTCTGCTTTGATTCCTAGGTGTCCTATCTCCCCGTGTTTGCACTTGATCCCTCTGGATTTGTCTTCCTCCCTTAGGAGGAATAGGTATTGGATGCGGTCTAGTTGCTCCACTAGTACATTGTCTATGCCCTGCCTTTTCCATTGCTCTAGTACGTTCGAGAGATCGATCCCTTCCCTTTCCACAATGTCTCTGAGATCAAGATATTTCATTCCTACCTTGCTTGGAGTCATTTCCGCGTCTTTGTCTCCCTCTTGCATGGGGTAGGGGTATCTTTGGTTTCTCCATCCATAGGAGTTGCGCTACCCCCCTGTTCCATTTCCTTTATTGGGCTATCAATATCCTCATTTGTTGCTTGTTCCCTGGCTTCTTTAGCTTTTGTATTTTCCTTTCCTCCTTCCTCCCCTTTGTTGGTCTTGTCCCATCCTTCTGTTTTATTCCTGGCCTCCGAATTTCTCCCTGTTGGGGTTTTACTTTGTTTCTTTGGTTTGGTTTTATAAACCCATCCTCATCCTGTTGTAGCTTGGTGTTTTGTGCTTCTTGTTTTCTAATGATCAGACATTCTCTAATTAGGTGTCCATGTTCGTGACATATTATGCATTTGAAGGGGATATGATCATAGTCAATGTTTTGTATCCATTCCTCATCCCTAAATTCCAGTCTTATGGCTTCTAGGAGTGCCCCTGACACATCCATCTCTATGCAGATTCTTGCATAGGATGTGTATCGTGCTTTTAGGGTTTCTTATGATGTCTTCACGTATTTTCTCAGTTTGTTTCCTATTGCTTCAAATGTGGAAGGTAGTCAGTAATCTAATGGAAAGGAGTAAAGTCTCAGCCATACCGGTACATTTTTGAAAGTTTCTTTCTCTGGGGAGAAGTTTTCCTTCCATGGTCGCATGTACAATCTTGTTGAGGCATGGAAGTATGCCCCCCCCTCAATGATCTTATCCCTATCTTCCAAGTTCATGAAAAATACTGTAAAGAAGCCTTTCGAGCCCAGGTGTAGTTCCACTTCTTCTCTTGGATTCCATTGATATTTAATCTAGTTGTGCAACATTTTTTCTGTGGGCCACAAACCCATAAACTTGCATATTAGTGCATGCGTCTTCATCTGGTCCCTGTAGAGTTGCGTTTGTGGATCGTCCAGTATTACCTTGGGTATCATTATTGTCTTTGGTTTACATGGTTTTCACCCTTCTACCCCATTGGGGCTCGCCGTTTATTGCGCAACATTATGATTTTCTCTGGCTTCTCCCCCCATGCCATCTCTTTTCCTCTGGTTGCTTTCTTGACTCTTTTCTGGTTCTCATCTCGAGGTGTTTGTCATTGGTTCCTTGAAACCTACGTCTCATGGGCCTTTCCCTCTGTCTAATACTACCTTCTTGTATGAGGGGGTTCCATTACTGCCCCCCTTGGTACTCATGTTGTCCTCTGCTATGGTTGCGACTACCAAACCCTAGCTTGTAGTTGCTCCAGTACGCTCGCGTTTCTTTAGCCTCCTTTGTTCTTTATTTATTCAAATATAGAGATATTAGTTAAAAAGAGAAATGGATATTTTTCTTTTTGACTTAGAATTATTTATATGCATGATTAATGGCCAATATGGCAACAAAAAAATTATTAGTATGATTTTTGTTGTACAGTGGTAAGTGGGAGTGCGTATAGGAGTGTGGAAAATTTCAACGAACCATGAAAACTAATTTGGTGATGTTTTAGATATAATTAAAATATCAATTTTAGATATTTAAGATATTTGATAAAGATTTTTTTATTGTTTTATAATTTTATGCTTTTATATAGTCTTAAAGAAAAAACAAAAAGGGCAAATAAAGGGCAAATGTTTGTAAATTGTTATCTATTTTAAATTTTTTGTATATTTCTTAGAAAAAAAAAGGGTAATTTGTTGGTTCACATAGATAGATTATAATATGTATTGTGTATTGATGAATTTTATAAAAACATTTAACCTTTTACTTGTAAGTATGGATCCTGAACAAAAACACTAAACTAAGGTGCCTCCATATATTAGTCAAAATAGAAAATATGTTAGGGACCTAACCCCTCACGTATGTAGAACAATATATCTGTATGTAATAAAGGTCAATATTAATAAGGCCTTGCAATAAAGTAGAATAAGTCGAATGTAAGAAGACCTAATAGAAGCTTCTGCTTCTAGAAGGATCTTCCTCTAGATGGTTCTTTTGATATACAAATTTAGTATAAATAGGAGTCAAGGGTATGAGAACCCTAGCTTGGATATTATTGTAATAGACCTCTACTCTACTGGAGGTTTCCCCCTTGAAGAGGCCCGTGAACATTTCTCTCAGAATCAAAGTGCTCTTTCTACTGTTATTTTGATATCATTTCAGTGTTATTGTGGTGTTGTTCTGGTTATATTGTTATTTATCTGCCATTTCTAACATTTTATTTTTGTTCTGCATACTTTTTATATCTGGAATATTACAAGTGGTATCAGAGCACTTTCCTCGACATAAAATTGTGGGTTAATTTTTTTTCAGGGTAGAGACGTATTCCGACGTCTTTAAGCTACAGAGATCTGTTGTTAAGCACATAAACCCATAGTTGAGGGATTCATACATGTAGGAAATACAAGTGGCTCTTAAGAGCACATTTTTTGGCCACCCTTGTAACCCCTGTTGGTACCCCTTCGAGTGGTAGCACATCAGACAACACCTGCATATAGACCGACCTAGATTTCCTAAATCCCTCTTTAGATAAACCGATTTGTCGCTTGACTGCAGTAATCTCATCGAGAACAACACTCGGAAAGATACTCTCTAGTAAGGGAATGATATAGCCTCCTTAGTTGGTGCTCTGAGATATTGGGCCAAGTACTATTGTTGGACCCCGCACATATATCAGAGAGCTATAGCACAGGGCAAACCCTTGTCTATAGAACCCTTGAATACCTAACCCTTGGGGATGAAAACAAAACATAAAACAGACAAGATCTATTGTCGCACTTTTGTGTTCGAGTTGCCAAATCAGTACACATTTATTCCTAGTTAAGCATTTGGGCATTTCATCACTGTAGTATTCTTTAGACGAGAGTATAACTCCATAGGTGTAAAAAAAAAAAAGTCTGGAAATTTTTGCACCATTATTTGAGACATATTCCATTGGATTTATCTCTTCTCCCTTATCACATTCATACCTATCATTTTTCAACAAAGGTTTTGACCCCGGCTTCACTTTTCGGTTCCCTCGTCATCATGGCCCATACCCATAGCCAATACTTGGAAGCTCACTTCAATACCTTGCAATCTAATTTCACAGAGACCTAATAAGAAGTTAGACAACTCAGTGCCAATATTTCCACCATCAATCAAAACATGCACTCCTCCATCGTGGCATCAATCACCGATTCACTCAAAGAAGACCTCAAACAAGACATGACTACCCATATTGAATCTTTCGTTTTGATGATTTGCACCAAGATGCATATCCCTGTAGATCCCCCTTTATCTGACCTAGCTTTGCATACCGAATATGAAACTTCCTCTCATTCCCATAATTTTCAGCCCCATCACTTTCAGCATGACCTACGCCTTCCGCAGGTGGATGTGACCAAATTTTATGGCTTAGATCCCACTGGTTGGGTAACTCAAATGGAACACTATTTCTCTTTGTACGACATTACAAATGATTTGTCCAAACTACGATATGGTGTTCTCCATCTAGATCAAGAACGTTGGCAATGGTGGCAATGGAGAAAAGCTTCCCATCAAGGGTATATTGCTTGGACACACTTTGTAGCAGATCTTTATGAATGCTTTGACATTGACACCAACTATTTAGGCTGTTTGACAAAGTTGAAACAATCTGGAATAGTGGAAGACTTTATAGTTGCTTTTGAGCGACTGGCTTTTCGTACAGAGGGCATGTCAGATGATTTTTTCTGAGAATGTTTTATCAATTCCCTCAAGGATGAGATTTGTTCCCATGTCCTCATGGCTCGGCCTCAGATTTGGGTGGAGGCTACTAAAAGAGCTAAGGAAGCACAACAGGTTGTCTCTTCTCAAAACCGAAAACCCCTCTTTATTCCTTGCACTAAACCAGTAAATCCCACTACTCCTTTTGCTCCACTAAAGATCCAAAAATTGACCAGGGCTGAAATGGCTGAACGCCAACTCAAAGGCCTTTCTTATAATTTTGATGACAAATATTTTTTGGGCCACAAGTGTAAGGAACAAAATATTTTTATGGCCATCTCAGAGGACATTTAAGAAGAGGATGTTGAAGCTCCCCTTGTGTCTGAGTCACCTAAACCCACTGACATAACCCCTCCCTCACACGGTCCCGAAGTAGAATCGGTCATTTCCCTAAATTCTCTCACTGACTTCTCTTTCTCCCAAACCCTCAAGCTAATTGGTTACATCAAGCATATGAAGCTCATCATTCTTGTTGATGGTAGAAACACCCATAATTTTATTCATCACCGCATTGCCCAAGAAACCCATTGCTATATCCATGTAGTCAATAATTTCCAAATCATGATTGCCAATGGCACCTCCCTGAAATGTGGAGGGTGTTGTGAAAATGTGCATCTCCAAATTGGTGACTACCACCTAAAATCTCATATGTTTTCTATCAGCATGGGTGGTTGTGACATTGTGTTGGGTGCAGACTGGATAAGGACTTTGGGTTCCATTCTCATGGATTTTAAGGAATTAACCATGCAATTCGACCAAGAGTGCCAACAATATATGTTCCAAGGTATCACCGCCAGTTCACCTGAGATCATTAGTTCCCATCGCATGGAAAATCTTCTCAAAAAAGGCCATTCTGGCGTTATTTCCCAACTCCATGCCATACAAGCAACTGAGACACCCTCTGTTCCGCAAGACCTCCAATCCATCCTCTCTAAACATCAACTGGTCTTTTTCACTCCCCAGGGAATCCCTCCTTCCCATGGTGTTCATGATCATTCCATTCCCCTTGTACCAGGAAGCCTTCCTCCAAATATCCGTCCCTATCGCCACCCCTTTTCCCAAAAAAATGAAATTGAGAAAATGGTTCAAGAACTTCTTAACGCAGGCATTATCTTCCCTAGTACGAGCCCCTACTATTCTCATGTGGTCATGGTCCTAAAGAAAGAAGGTTCTTAGCGCATGTGTCATGACTTTCGCACCCTCAACAAACTCACCATTAAAGACAAATTTCCCATTCCTGTCATTGATGACCTCTTGGATGAATTGAGTGGTGCCTAGTTCTTTACTAAATTTGATCTTCGTTCTGGCTACCACTAGATCCGTATGAAAGAGGCAGACATTCCTAAGACTTCATTTAGAACTCATGAGGGCCACTATGAGTTTTTGGTCATGCCCTTTGGCTTGTGTAATTCCCGCTCCACCTTCCAAATCCTCATGAACCATGTCTTCCATCCTTTTCTTCATCATTTTTTCTTAGTTTTCTTTTATGATATTCTCATCTATAGAAAAACCTGGACAAACCATCTTGCTCATGTGGATCGAGTTCTCTATCGACTCTCTCAGCACCAAATTTTCCTGAAACAATTTAAATGTTCTTTTGGCACCTCAGAAGTCGAGTACTTGGGTCATCTTGTTGCCAAGGATGGCATCAGGGTGGATCCTAAAAAGATTGAAGCTATGAAATACTAGCCTCACCCAAAGACTCTCAAAATGTTGCGTGGATTTCTGGGCTTAACAGGTTATTATTGCAAGTTTGTTAAGAATTATGGAAAGATTGTGACACCTCTCACTACACTCCTTCAAATGAATTCTTTCACTTGGACTCTGGTAGCTGCTCAGGCCTTTCAAACCTTGAAGATGGCCATGTGCACCACTCTAGTCCTGGCCCTTCTCGATTTCACAAAGACCTTTTTCTTGGAATGTGATGCTTCAAGGAAAGGAATTGGCATTGTCCTTATGCAAGAAGGTCGACCTTTGTCCTTTACCAGAAAACAATTGTTTGAACAAAATTTGGGCAAATAAATCTATGAAAAGGAAATGTTGGCTATTCTGCATGCCATTGATCTGTGGTGCCCTTATCTATTGGGGAAATGCTTCCAAATTACGACATATCATCAAAGCCTCAAGTGTTTTCTCGAACAATGCACTTCCTCCCCAGATCAACAAAAATGGGTGACTAAGCTCTTTGGATATGATTATGAGATCATTTATAGGAAAGGCAAAGACAATGTGGTTACAGAAGAACTTTCCCAAAAATATGAAGATGAAGGATCCCTTTTTTCTCTCTCCTTCATTGTACCAGATTGGCTCCAAGCTGTTCACCAAGAATGGCTACATGATCCCAAAAGTTTGCATCTGATACAACAATTGGAGTCCAATTCTTCAGTCCCCCCATAGTACTCTTGGCTCCATGATGAGCTTCGATACAAAGGCCATTTGTATCTAACTAAATAGTCAAAACTTAAATCCACGGTACTTTATGAGCTTCATGTTACACCCATAGCTGGGAACTCCGGATTTAACAAAACCTATGACAGGGTCAAACGTTATTTTTTATGGGATGGTATGAAACAAGACGTTCATAATTTTGGTGTTGAATGTGATGTGTGTCAACACAACAAGGGAAAAATAGTCAAATCTCCTAGCACGCTACAACCGCTTCCAATTCCACTTGCTATTTGGAGGGATATCTCTATGGATTTTATTACAGGCTTACCTAAATCGGGAAATAAATCAGTCATCATGGTGGTCGTCGATTTTCTTTCCAAGTATGCTCATTTTTGTTCTCTTCAACACCCATCTACAACATCCACTGTGGCTCAACTTTTCATGGATTAGGTCTTCAAGCTTCATGGCATGCCACATTCTATTGTTTATGATCGCGACCCAACTTTCACCAGCAATTTTTGGCAAGGATTGTTCAAGCTTCAAGGCACCCAATTGCATCTCAACACAACTTATCATCCCCATACTAATGGACAAACTGAATTTTTCAACAAGTGTTTGGAAACATATTTGAGGTGTTTTGCATCAGAAAAGAAAAATCAGTGGGGTCAATGGTTACCCCTAGTTGAATGATGGTACAAAACTTCATACCATACAAATACCCACATGACTCCTTTTGAAGCGGTATATGAACAAAATACACCTTTAGTTCTCTCATATTTACTAGGTGTCTCGAAGGTCTAGGCAGTTGACCAAACACTTACAGTTCAAGAGGCTATTCTCCTTACCCTCAAAGAGATTTGGTCATGGCTCAGAATCACATGAAGCAACTGTTGGGTATGTGTTATATTCTTTGCACGAGTAGTAGTGTCTAAGTGTTTGCGCCAGGCGTGCAAGGGGGTGGAGCCCCCCGCGCGGGGGTTCGAGGGCAGTGCCCCCCAATTTTTTTTTTTGCATCGGGACCGCATTTTCGGGACCACATTATATTTAGGTGGTTTTTAGGCACATGGTTTCTTTGCCGATGGTTTTCTATTTCCGATTAAGGAATTAGGGTTTTGGACTAATACATGTCATTGGGTCAGGGTTTTGGATGCTGCTGGCTCCTATATGTATTTTGTATTGTAAACATTGTAACACAATGAATGAATATAGAATATGATGGTTTTCGCGGTTTGGGTTTCCAGGGGAAAAAAATCTCTGTGTAATGTTTGTATTTGCCATTGTATCTTTTTAGTTCTTTTCTGAATATCTATTTGCAGTAGATATTGTACAAGGTTATAATTTACAACAACAAGCAGATCAAGGTCACTTTGAATGCAATTTATAGAAGGGGATCAAGTGTTTCTTCAACTGCAACCTTACAAGTAAAATTCCCTCAAGGCCGACCATTGTCAGAAGTTGGCGCCCAAATTTAATGGTCCTTATACCGTTCTCAAGCATGTGGGATATGTGGCCTATAAGTTATCTTTTCCTAGTTATTCTAAGCTACATCCTGTTTTTCATGTTTCGTGCTTAAAGAAGGTGATTGGAACTAAGTGCCAAACTCAAACCAACCTTCTCGAGTTGGATGAAGAAGGATCCATTTGGCTACAACCACAAGCAGTTTTGGACCAGCATGAGCGTCACCTGTGTCAGTGAACCATCAAGGAAGTGTTAGCCCAGTGGAAAGATACAACTCCAATAGATGCCACTTGGGAACCAGCTATCATTCTGCAGCAATTTCCACATCTCAAGCCTTGAGGACAAGGTTGTTTTTAAGGGGGAGGACATGTTAGGGACCTAACCCCTCACGTATGTAGAACAATATATTTATATGTAATAAAGGTCAATATTAATAAGGCCTTGAAATAAAGTAGAATAAGTCGAATGTAAGAAGACCTAATAGAAGCTTTCGCTTCTCGAAAGATCTTCCTCTAGATGGTTCTTTTGATAGACATATTTAGTATAAATAGGAGTTAAGGGTATGAGAACCCTAGCTTGGATATTATTGTAATAGATCTTTTCTCAACTGGAGTTTGCCCCCTCGAAGAGGCCCATGAACATTGATCTCAGAATCAAAGTGATCTTTCTAGTGTTATTTTGATATCATTTTAGGTTATTGTGGTGTTGTTCTGGTTATATTGTTATTTATCTGCCATTTCTAGCATTTTATTTCTGTTGTGCATACTTTTTATATCTGGAATATTACAAAATATTATGTAGAAAGATTTCTCTTTCAGACACATTTATAAACCTTAAATTCACACGAATCCAAACAACAAATTTGAATGGAATTTTATAATTATAAATCTAGAATGGTCAGTATAAGCAACTAAACTAAACCACATATAAACTAGACCATTTGGGTAGGAAAGATTTCAAATAGAAAATCCTATAATATGGAAAAATAATAATAACAATGAAACCCTTGTAAGGTCAACATGTTGTTGGCAGCCATTTTACATTTTTATCTTTTTCTTATAAGCTGCCTACACAAGGGTTTTGAACCCTCAATACTCTGTTGGCAAATTCAGTTAATAGATAGCAAATCAGCGTCTACTTGTCATTGATGGCAAGTACAGTTGTGGTTGCAGTGATGACAATAGCAATGAATAGCAGCGCAACAATAATCGGGAGGAGAAGAGTCAGTGATCGTTGGATCCCATTCAAATTTTCCAAAAGGCCGACAGCCGTCAGATCTGTAGAAGCTGTGAGAGAGATAAGCCATCGGAGAATCGGGGATCGGGACTTTGAAATGTCCAATTCACTCGACAACAAAAACCCTGAAATCGCGATATGCGATTTTGTGATTTGATCACAGCCGTTAAAGAAAGCTTGAGATATGGACCGTTGATTTTTCTCATCGGAGAATCGGGAATCGGAGTTTCACGAGTCTCGTGAACAATGACAACGAAAATCCCGAAATTATGATATGCGATTTCGCGATGTAATCACAGCCGTTGGATAAGAAGTGATCTGGACCATTGATCACAGCCCGTATTGGAGTATCGAGGATCGAGACTTTGTAATGCCAAAATCTCTTGACATCAAGAACTCTGAAATTGCGAAACGCGATATTGCGATTCAATCATAGCCGTTGAGCAAAGATTTCATTTGAACTGTTGATCCAACTCACGACAGTAGACCACGTCAACAAGGGACATGTGGCACAACCAGGGAATGACAGGTGTCAGGCAGATTCAACACTTCAGGCACATGAAAGTCACGAATCAGAGTGACACGTGGCAGGATCTAACACGTGTCAAACCATGTGTGACGTCAGCAGAGGCATCGACGATCGGGAATTTGAAATGACAAAGTCACTTGACATCGAAAGTCTCAAAATCCCGGAGGAATCGGGACCGTTCATCTGAGGGACAGGTGTCAAAGATCAAGGCACCATCGACATTTTGTTCATCGGGAAATCGGGGATCCCGTTGACAAGAGTTTTGTGCAAGTCAGAATCGTGATCCGCAAAACCCCGATGAGTGGGGGCCAGCTGTCAGCATAACGGAGCATCGGTATTTGGACGATCGGGAATCCCGTGGTTGTATGCATGGAGGCATCACAAACCTCGTAGCCCTGATGGGGTAAGATTTTGGTCACAGAGTAATGGTCATGTGGACCCGGAGGGCCAGCGCATGGAGAAAAGGGCTCATCGAAAATCGAGGATTCGAGAGGACAGTGATTCTCGATAGCGTAAAGCCCGAAACCCCGACGAGAGGTATGGTGACAGTCACATGATAGCTGGTCACATGGACCATTGTGTAGATGGAAGGGGCTAAAGCTCGGGAAAGGAGCACATCGGGGATCGGAGAATCGGGGGTTTCGAGTACATGTACATCTCAACACTGAGAATGCCAAAATCGCGATGAGTGAAATCCCGATGGGATCTGAACCGTTGGATCAAATATTGATCGGAGGGCTGCTATTCTTTCTCATACATTAACGCTTCAGTTATGAATCCGTTAAGAGAAACGGACTGATCATGACAAATCAGTTAGCGTTTCAGTTGTCAAGACAAATGTCCTTGTACTACCTATTGGAAGGGGAAGTGGAATCGTCAAGGAACCGTGTATAAAAGAAAATGAGCGAGACTGAACCAGCGCGGTCGTTCTGAAGGAAAAATGAGTAAACAGTAAGAAAAAGAAAATGAACAAAGGCATAGCAAGAAATGAAGCAAATGTGCAGAGAGAGATGAAATGCAGAACAGAAGCAGAGCAGAATGATAGAAAAGGTGATGCAGAGCAGGCATGCTAAACAAACAAAAGAAGAAAAGAATTGCAGAACAGTTTGCTGAAGATCAGATACAGAGAAAGATTGGTAAGACTTGATTTATCTGAATAGTTGTATGTGTATTCATTATTTATTATAAACTAGGGAGGTTGGGAGGTTCTCGGGAGGACTGTTGTCCTCAGAAGTTCAAGTGGGTGCTTGAACACAGGAAGTTGTATCTTCCATCTGGTTGCAGCCAGAGAAACTAGGGTGGCAGGGTGGTGCTAGGGAGAACAAGTGTTCTCTGTTATATAGGTTGGAGCCTGTGTAAATGGAAGTTGGTGCTGGAACTCTCAGGAAGCTGGTGCTTCCATCCAGTTGGTGCTGGAACATTCAGGAAGTTGGTGCTTCCATCCAGTTGGTGTTGGAATATTCAGGGGGTTGGTGCTTCCTTCTAGTGGGTGCTAGAGAAACCAGAGAGTTGGAGCTCTCAAACAAGTTGCAGCTTGTAAAACA
>ML789848.1:57767-73787 GCA_009831015.1 Picea engelmannii | reverse complement strand
TATATATATATATATTGCAGGACTGCTAAGAGGGGATGTGCTGAAAAACAGACCATGATGGCTAGAGAAAGGTGGTGGAAGGCAACTGGAAAGGTGGCGTTAACTTCCACCGAAACCAATACCGTATTTGGACTTCACTGGCCTGGAGAACCAAGAGTGGCTCGCTAGCTCGAAATAAATTACTCGCAGGTTGGTAGGTAGATGGATCCTCAGGAATTAATGAGGGAATGCGGAAGTGAACTGCCCATCCGTAGGAGCCTCGGGCTTGACCACCACGAGGGAAATCACGCCACACGCAACCTCGCAAGAGGAAAATGCATGAGAAAGAAGTGCGGAGAGGGCAGGCATGAGGGAAGGAGGAAGAACTCTGGAGATATGTAGAGTGAGTGATAGTAGAGAAGGGGGAGAGTAACCCTCGTTCTCGGTCACTGGTAAACCAAGACGAAGTCTCGCAACATCGTGGCCTCAACTCGGGGGTGGCTAGTGGTAAATCCGTTCGGAGTCATTGAGCCTACGGTTGGGTGGAAACGAGCACCCCTCTCAGCAGTTGCATCACCTATGGTGTTATTTCTGATAAGTGTTATTTGAAGTTAATGCCATAATCGCATGTTCAGTCTTATGTGCTTGTAAATAGTTCTGAATAGAAGTGTTTACCTAACATTTGATTTGATAGAATGGATGCATGTATATGCTTACATGCCATAGTTGTTTTCTGCACAAATGATTAAGTCTGGGACATGAGTTTGCTCCACCTAGAATCGTCTTATTTGCTTAGTTTCTCGTAATATTATGGGAAGGCCCCTTGAGAGTACTCTTTTCCGAGAATTACCCCATGAACCTTGTAACCGTACTGAACCTTACTAGAGACTTGATTAAGATCAGGGATAATTTCCCGAGAACCGTCTAAGGGTTCATGCAATCCAGGTCTGGAACCCTTATGCAAGAAATAGTAGCTTTCTAAGGTCTCAGGGTCATGGGAGCCTGAAGCTCCGAGAGTTTGAACTTCATGATTCAAGCTTAGAAGGGATAGAGAGTTCAAATATAGAAAGAAAATACCCTATCGCTTGGTAAATGAACGATTGAAATCCTTTAGGGAATACCCCAAGCCTTTCAACACCGATGGATCTAGAGAAGGAGCATAGGCGTTAACACCTTGCCCTTTAAGCCTTCGCAAATAGTAATGGGATCCTGGACCGTAGATCCTAGGGACCCATCGGAACTCTATAAGCTATCGATCTTAACCTTTACTTAGGTGGGAGAGTGAACTCGACTACATCCCGAAAGTCTCGAAGACATCGAGATCATCCATTTTAGAGGACAGGTGGCAGAGATCTGACCATTTCGTGTATTGGGAATTCGTGAGTTTGGAGGTGGAAGACCAGGATCTTGGAGTCATGAAGTCCCAAGTCACGAGATCGCGATGTGATCTGGGCCATTGATCAAAGAGGAAGGACAATCATGGGATCTGACATCTCGATACATCACGTATCGGGGATTCATGAGTTTGGAGGTGGAAGACCAGGCTCTTGGAGTCACGAAGTCCCGAGTCGTGAGATCTCGATGTGATCTGGGCCATTGATCAAAGAGGAAGGAAAACCATGGGATCTGATGTCTCGATACATTGCATATCGGGGATTTGTGAGTTTGGAGGTGGAAGACCAGGCTCTTGGAGTCACGAAGTCCTGAGTCGCGAGATCTCGATGTGATCTGGGTCATTGATCAAAGAGGAAGGACAGTCGTGGTATTTGACATATTGATACATCGCCTATCAGGGATTTGTGAGTTTGGAGGTGGAAGACCAAACCCTTGGAGTCGCGAAGTCCCGAATAGCAAGAAGTAGGAGCAACCATTGAGTTAGGAACTCCTCGCCATATCACATATCGGGATCTCAGAGGTTGAGGGGAATCAGTTTCGACTATAGAAGTCACGAGCTTGCGAGTTGCGAGAGCTTGTGCAACACATGGCATGTCCGCTTGGTGGGACCCACATGGTTGACAGGTGGTGTGACGATAAGATTCCCAAAGAGAGGGAGAAGTGGTGATAGGTGATGGACACTTGTCATTTGAAACGGGAGTCAACATCCTGTTAAATTCTCATACTTCGGGTTCTCGTAAGAAAGGAGCACAAAGGCCCAACAACTCAAGTCACGAAGTTGCGAGTTCCGAGAAGCCTGGAAGGAGTGAAACCTTCTATGACTTTCATGTCTCAGGGTTTTGTAAAAGAAGGGCCCAAAGGTTCAACCTTTCAACTCACGAACTTGCAAGTTGCGAGCAAGGCTAGTAGTTAGCCCTAGCCAGTGGTCATGCATGGAGAGCGCTAATAAGGAGGGGCCATACCATATCGGAATCTCAGGTATCAACGATTGGTGATGAAAATTCGAGGGTCTTTGACTCACGACTCGCGAGGTCACGAGTTGTGAAAGATGCTTGCATTTAGGCATGTATGTGGTCCTATCGAGATAGGGACTAAAGAAAGGGAGCTAGTGCTTTGTCGTTAAGTGGCGGGTAGATCTGGACGGCCAGAATCTACGCACCAAGATCTATGGCCAGGGTTTCATTCCAGAGCCCCCTTGCCATTCTACCTTTAAGATTGGACTCACTTGTATTGTTGAGTCGCGAAACACGAAAAGGCGCCTAGTTTTTTTGGCCTGTGGTCCTAACCCGTGATCATAGGGAGGTGAACAGGGAAGAACTAGCCTGCGCTAGGCCCCCGTAGGACTTTGGGTATTCTGTCCCTTGAGGAAAATAATTTTTTATTATTATGCCGTAGTGGGTGTGTTTCAAATTGGTATCAGAGCATGGTTACAACACTTGGCCTACTTGGGCTCATGAACGAGTTGCGCAGAAGCTCCGTTCAGAACACTCTTAAAAAGAGTAACCCCCTGTCTAACCTTCCTAATCAAAAGACGAAGTTAATAATGAAAAACCCCTATTGTGTGTCTACATGTGAAAATATGAATTATGTACTGGTTATAAATAAATATAAATATTGACTAACAACCAACATTTTTCCTTTTGCACACAAGAGGAAGATCAACTGCGGGAAATTATCAATGCATAGTATGGTCACTCACCAAGAAGTGGGAGAAGGATCCCATAATAGAGACGAAGAGTCTGACGAAAGGAGGGTAGCAGGGACCCCTCCAGATCTAGCCAAGACTGTGAGGAGTCTCATGGTCGAATTACAAAGTTGCAAGGCTGACAATGAAAGGATGATGAAAGAACAAGAAAAGCAAACAAAAATTAACGCAGTTTTACTGCAGAGTTTATCCGATCTACAAAGACAAATGCAGCATGAACCTGAAACTTAGAAACATGGTCGTATTAGTGGCCACACTGAGAGGAGCACCTTGAAAAAGGTCCATCCCAGAGTTAAAGGAAAAGCGTCGGATTATTCCTCTAAGAAGGAAGCTGGTGATTCAGAGGGCTCTTCTAGCAGCAAAACCAGTTCCTATCCCCAAAGAAAACAGAAGAAGCAAAAGTCTTCCAAAGTTCAAAAATTCGAAGAATTCAGAAAGGCCAAACCACCCTCCTTTGACGGTGAAATAAAGAAGGGAGAGGAAGCAGAGGCCTGGCTACTTGGACTAAAAAATTATTTTAGAGTCCATGAATTTTCAGAAAATATGAAGGCCCGAGTGGCCACTTTCAACTTGAATGGAAAGGCTTCCATTTGGTGGGAAGACCTTAAGAATATGAAAGGGGTTCACGAAGAGGACCTGTCTTGGGAACGGTTTGAGAAATACTTCCGAAAGAAGTATCCATCGGAAAAATATTTTGGAAAAAAGACTAAAGAGTTTTATGAACTCAAACTGGGACAACTCACTATAGAAGAATATGTCAACAAATTCCTCGATTTGTTGAGGTATGTACTCTATATCAAGACGGAAAAGGCAAAGGTGCAATTCTTCATCAGTGGACTACCTAAGGACTATCGGAATAGAATTGAATTTGATGAGCCAAATACTCTAGAAGGCACTATTCAAAAGGAAACCTATTGTCATGAACAGTTTGGGCATCGAGCAGAACCTTGCGAAGGATGGAAACAGAGGAATAGTTCAAGATTTCAGAAAAGGGGAATTAAATCCCCAGAATTTAAGAACTACAAGAAGAACCCAAGAATGAACTTTCTAGCCCGGAGTATGCACCAACAGAATTTTCCCTCCTTGAGCGTAAATAAAACTTCTGGACCAATATTAGTGAAGATTAATAACCCAAAGAGAGAACCTTTGAAATGTTGGGGTTGCGGAGAAGAACATCTCTTGAGAGATTGTCCACACTGACAACAAAATAGTTGGAGAATTTATAACATACATGAAGCTACTACCATCAATGATGTGGCCAAGAGTGTGCCACAAATTTATGCAACCTTGGATAATAACCAGGCCAACCACCAAGCTTCAGTAGTGGAAATAGAAGGTATGATTTCCAACCATCTAGTGTTTGTTTTAATTGACCCTGGTTCAAATTTGAGTTATATAGCCCCTAAAGCTATTGATAAGTGTAAACTACAGCCAAAAAAACATACCAAGCCATGGTTGGTACAGTTAGCCACTGGCACCAGAAGAAGGGTAGCAGAGGTTATACCAGCCTGCCAATTGATGTTGGGTAGATTTGCCACCCAAGAAACCCTTAACATATTACCCCTGGGATCATATGATCTGTTGATTGGTATGGATTGGCTAGCTACCCATAAAGCCAGATTGAACTATTACCATAAGACCTTAGAATGTGTAAGTAAAGAAGGGAAAAAGATAACCCTTCAAGGGATATGAAAACCTGTCTCGGTGAGACAAATATCATCTCTACAAATGAGGAAGTATCGCCGAAAGGGATGTCCCCTATATGCAATATAGGTGTTGAAAACAATCGAAGATGACAAACCAAGCCTTGATGATCACCCTATCCCGAGAGAATACAGAGATGTATTTCTGGAAGAGGTATCGGGTCTACCTCCGAAAAGGGACATAGACTTCTCGATAGAACTTGCACTGGGAGCGGTGCCAGTGTTTAGGACACCCTACCGGATGAGCACACCCGAGTTGGTTGAACTCAAGTTGCAATTAAAAGAAATGATGGATAAGGGCTATATTCGGCCCAACATGTCTCCATGGGGAGCACTAGTCCTGTTCATGAAAAAGAAGGATGACACCCTTAGACTATGTATAGATTATAGACAACTCAATAAGGTAGCCATAAAGAACAAGTACCCCTTTCCCAGGATCGATGACTTGTTCGATCAATTGGGGGGTGTGTTTATTTTCTCAAAGATTGATTTGAGGTTGGGATACCATCAAGTCCAAATCAAGGGTGAAGACATCCATAAAACTACCTTTCGAATGAGGTATGGTCATTATGAGTTTGTGGTGGTGCCATTTGGGTTGACCAATACCCCTGCCACTTTTATGTGCTCGATGAACAATGTACTCAGCAAATTCCTGGACAAATTTGTACTTGTTTTTATTGACGATATATTAATTTAATCCAAGAATAGAAAAGCGCATGAAGATCATCTTAGACTTGTGTTGCAAGTGCTAAGAGAACATCATCTCTATGCCAAATTCAACAAATGTAAATTCTTCCAGAAGCAAATACATTACTTAGGCCATGTTCTCTCCAAAGAAGGAGTAGCGGTAGACCCTGACAAAATCAGGTCTATCATGGAATGGCCTACCCCAAAGGATGTTTCGGACATCAGATCCTTTATGGGATTAGCAAGATACTATAGGAGATTTATAAAAGGATTCTCCAAGATTGGTTGTCCAATCACTGCCCTCCAGAAGAAGGGGACAAAATTCCTATGGACACAAAAATGTGAAGAAGATTTCAAACCCTGAAACATATACTGACCCATGCGCCCGTACTAAAGATCATCGATCCAGAAGATGACTTCCTCGTGTGCACAGATGCCTGTAAGGAAGGGATTGGAGGAGTCCTTATGCAGAAAGGAAGTGTGATCTGCTATGAATCCTGAAAATTGAACGAGCATGAAGTCAATTATGTGACCCATGATCTAGAATTGGCTGCCATAGTGCATTCCTTGCAAATGTGGAGGCATTACCTCCTGGGAAGAAAATTTGTACTTACGATAGATCACTGTGGATTGCAATACCTATTTGATCAACTAAAGCTCAATGCTAGACAAGCTAGGTGGATGGACCTCCTTAGCGAGTTTGATTTCGAAATCAAACACATTAAAGGAAAGGAAAATAGGGTGGCCGATGCCCTTAGCAGAAGTATGAAAACAACTCACTTGGCAGCGGTGAGCACCTGCAAGACAAATGTCAAAGAAAGAATTAGAAATGCACAAGAAATAGATCACTTCGTCCGGACTGTGACCATGTACCTACAACAAGAAACCGCTGGAGTAAAATATGAAGTCTACCAAATGACCGAAGGAGGTTTGCTCACTTATAGAAGTAGATTTTATATTCCAAACTATGACGAATTGAAGAGGTTCATACTAGATGAACTACATAAAATACCCTATTCTGGTCATCCAGGATACCAGAAAATGATCACTGCCACCAGGAAACAATTTTATTGGCCTGGATTGAAGAAAGACATAGCCGAGTACCTAGCCAAATGCATAGAGTGCCAACAGGTTAAAGTAGAACATCAACACCTAGCAGGGTTATTACAACCTTTACCAATCCCAGAATGGAAATGGGAAACCATCTCCATGGATTTCATCACTGGATTACCAAACTCAACCAAACAGAATGATGCCATTATGGTGGTGGTGGATAAATTGAGCAAGTCTGCTCACTTCATCCCCATCAAGTCGACCTGTAAGGCAATCGATATCGCCTAGGTATTCATGAAAGAGATATTCAGACTACATGGTATTTCGAAAGAGATCATGTCTGACAGAGACACGAAATTTACTTCCAACTTTTGGAAATCACTGATGGCTGGTTTAGAGATCAAGTTGTTGTTTAGCATTGCCTATCATCCTCAAATCGACGGACAGACAGAAAGAGTGAATCAAATATTAGAAGACATGTTAAGGATGCATGTAATGCATCAACCCAAGAAATGGGAAGACTACCTGCCACTGGTAGAATTCGCCTACAACAACGGCTACCAAGCATCCTTAAAGATGAGTCCCTTTGAAGTCCTCTATGGTAGACCATGCAACACTCCTGTCATCTGGAGTAATCTCGTAAACATGATTTCTTTTGGACCCAACATGTTGAAAGAAATGGAAGAATAGGTGACTCAGATAAAACAAAACCTGTAAGTCGCTCAGAACCGATAGAAAAGTTATGCCGACCAAAAGAGAACTCCAAGAGAGTTCAAGGCAGGAGACCATGTATATCTTAGAGTTAGGCCCAGGAAGAGTTCCCTGAAAATGGGAACTTGTGCCAAGTTGGCACCTCGGTATTGTGGACCCTTTGAGGTTCTAGATAGAGTGGGACGTGTAGCGTATAGACTAGCACTTCCTCCCACAGTCAAAGCACATAATGTTTTCCATGTCTCATTATCGAAGAAATATGTACATGATGCTAACCATATAATTGATTGGTCTGTGATTCAGGTGGAACCGGAGGGAGAATTTCTACCAAAACCCCAATGCATATTGGACAGAAAGGAAACCGCGCTCCAGAACCGAACCATTGCACAAGTCAAGGTGCAGTGGAAACATTTTGGCCCAAATGAGGCTACATGGGAAATGGAGGATGCCATGAGACAGGCATATCCGATTTTGTTTACTTCTGTACATGCATGTCACGTTGATAGATAAGAACATCAAGGATGATGTTCCTTTAAGGGGGAGGGAATTGTAACACCCTATTTCCCCTAAGTTTGTAAAAATAACTATACTGGCGAAGAACTATGGCAAACTCAAAAATGTGAATGTGTGATGTGAATGGACCTTGTGAAAAAGGTTAATGAATGTGAATAATATTATGAATATGTATATAGATATTGCAGGACTGCTGAGAGGGGATGTGCTAAAAAAGAGATCACGATGGCTAGAGAAAGGTGGTGGAAGGCACCTGGAAAGGTGGCGTTAACTTCCACCAAAACCAATACCGTATTTGGACTTCACTGGCCCAGAGAAACAAGAGCGGCTCGCTAGCCTGAAAGAAATTAGTTGTAGGTTGGTAGGTAGATGGCTCCTTAGGAATTAATGAGGGATGGGGGAAGTGAACCGCCCATCCGTAGGAGCCTCGAGCCTGACCATCGCGAGGGAAATTGCGCCACACGCAACCTCGCAAGAGGAAAATGCGTGAAGAAGAAGAGTAGAGGGGGAAGACGCAAGGGAAGGAGGAAGAAATATGGAGATATGTAGAGTGAGTGATAGCAAAGAAGGGGGAGAGTAACCCTCTTTCTCAGTCACTTGCAAACTGAGACGTAGTCTCGCAACATTGTGGCCTCAACTTGGGGGTGGCTAGTGGTAAAATTGTTGGGAGTCGTTGAGCCTACGGTTGGGTGGAAACGAGCACCCCTCTCAGTAGTTGCATCACCTCTGGTGTTATTTCTGATAAGTGTTATTTGAAGTTAATGCCATAATCACATGTTCAGTCTTATGTGCTTGTAAATAGTTCTGAACAGAAGTGTTTACCTAACATTTGATTTGATAGAATGGATGCCTGTATATGCTTACATGCCATTGTTGTTTTTTGCACAAATGATTAAGTCTGGGACATGAGTTCGCTCCACCGAGAATCGTCTTATTTGCTTAGTTTCTCGTAATATTCTGGGAAGGCCCCTTGAGAGTACTCTTTTCCGAGAATTACCCCATGAACCTTGTAACCGTACTGAACCTTACTAGAGACTTGATTAAGATCAACGATAATTGCCCGAGAACCATCTGAGGGTTCATGCAATACAGGTCTGGAACCCTTATGCAAGAAATAGTAGCTTTCTAAGGTCTCGAGGTCATGGGAGCCTGAAGCTCTGAGAGTTTGAACTTCATGATTCAAGCTCATAAGGGATAGTGAGTTCAAATATAGAAAGAAAATACCCTATCGCCTGGTAAATGAACGGTCGAAATCCTTTCGGGAATACCCCAAGCCTATCAACACCGACGGATCTAGAGAAGGAGCATAGGTGTTAACACCTCACCCTTTCATCCTTCGCAAATAGCGATGGGATCCTGGACCGTAGATCCTAGGGACCCATCGAAGCTCTATAAGCCGTCGATCTTAACCTTTACTTAGGCGGGAGAGTGAACTTGACTATGTCCCGAAAGTCCTGAAGACATTAGGACCGTCCATGTTGGAGGACAGGTGGAAAATATCTGACCATTTTGCATATCAGGGATTCATGAGTTTGGAGGTGAAAGACTAGGCTCTTGGAGTCATGACGTCCCGAGTCGCGAGATCGCGATGTGATCTAGGTCGTTGATCAAAGGGGAAGGACAGCCGTGGGATCTGACGTCTCGATACATCGCGTATCAAGGATTCGTGAGTTTGAAGGTGGAATACCAAGCTCTTGGAGTCACGAAGTCCCGAGTCGCAAGATCGCGATGTGATCTGGGCCGTTGATCAAAGAGGAAGGACAGTCATGGGATCTGACGTCTTGATACATCACATATCAGGGATTCGTGAGTTTGGAGGTGGAAGACTAGGCTCTTGGAGTCACGAAGTCTCGAGTCGTGAGATCACGATGTGATCTGGGCCATTGATCAAAGAGGAAGGACAGCCATGGGATATGATGTCTTGATACATCACGTATCGGGGATTCATGAGTTTGGAGGTGGAAGACCAAGCCCTTCAAGTCGCAAAGTCCTGAATAGTGAGAAGTAGGAGCAACCATTGAGTCAGGACCTCCTCGCCATATCGCATATCGGGATCTTGGAGGTTGAGGGGAATCAGTTTCGACTGTAGAAGTCATGAGCTTGCGAGTTGTGAGATCTTGTGCAACATGTGGCACGTTCGCTTGGTGGGACCCACGTGGTTGATAGGTGGTGTCACGATAGGATGCCCAGAGAGAGGGAGAAGTGGTGATAGGTGGTGGACACGTGTCCTTTGAAATGGGAGTCAACATCCTATTGACTTCTCATACTTCGGGTTCTCATAAGAAAGGAGCACAAAGGAACAACTCAAGTCACAAATTTGTGAGTTTCGAGAAGCCCAGAAGGAGTCAAACCTTCTCTGACTTTCGCATCTCGGGTTTTTGTAAAGAAGGGCCCAGAGGTTCAACCTTTCAATTCGCGAACTTGCAAGTTGCGAGCAAGGCTAGTAGTTAGCCCTAGCCAGTGGTCATGCATGGAGAGCACTAATAAGGAGGGGCCATACCATATCGAAATATCAGGTATCGACGATTGGTGAAGAAAATTCGAGGGTCTTCGACTCACGACTCACGAGGTCGCGAGTTGTGAAAGGCACTTGCATTTAGGCGCGTATGTGGTCCTATCGAGATAGGGACTAAAGAGAGGGAGCTAGTGCTTTGTCGTTAAGTGGTAGGTAGATCTGGACGACCAGAATCTACGCACGTAGATCTATGGCCAGGGTTTCATTCTGGAGCCCCCTCGCCATTCTACCTTTAAGATTGGACTCACTTGTATCGCTGAGTTGCGAAACATGAAAAGGCACCTGGTTTGTTTGGCCTGTGGTCCTAACCTAGGATCACAGGGAGGTGAACAGGGAAGAACTAGCCTGTGCTAGGCCCCCGTAGAACTTCAGGGATTATTTCGCTTAAGGAAAAGCGAAAATTTTATTATGCCGTAGTGGGTGTGTTTCATTTTGTCTATGTGCTTCTAGCCTAACCCATCAAATTGTGTATATAATACACAAAGCTAAATAGTGCATGCAAAGCGACTTTATCTTCATGCTCACCTGCTGTGCTCTTTCTTCATGGTTGTGCTAACCTGGGTGGGATACTAAGCTTTTCTACCAACATATGCATCTTGGCTTTACAGTCTTTCTATTCATATATATACAATAACATAACAAAATTTAGGTTAAAAGTAAAAGATATAAAAAAAAAAGTGTAAGATCACTTATTGATAATGAAGAACCACCCGGTAGCCAACTCGTTTATTAAATCATAAGGGTCGCGAGCCCATAACCTTCCAACTCTAAAATATCTCTCCCTCTCTCAATAGCTACAAAATATGCAACTTTTAAAATGCACCATCTGTTTATTAGCATGCACTATGGTTTCCACCGCCTCTATACTTGCCCAACCACGTGAAGGGTTCGACTAAATTTCATTGTAAAACATAAAATATTAATGATAATTCAAGTTTAAGTTCAAAATGCATGTTGGAATGTTAATTATTGATAATCCTAGTTTAATTCCAAAATGCATTGTGAAATGTTAAACATTATTTACAATCCAAATGCAATGTGGCATTGCTGGTAAGAATTCAAACACGTCAAAGTTTGCATGGCCTCCATGTTCTTGCTGTCCATTTTCCATATACTCATTTCAGACATGTTCCATATACGCATTTAATAAGTTGGCTTTCTTTTTTACTAGCACGCGCCAATTGTACGAAACATACAATTAATCGAGTCATCCTGCTGGCACTGTGTTTTGAATAATTTCTCATGGACTCCCTTGTGGGTTTATATTAATGGGAAAGCCAAAATATGTCTGCATCAAGGTTTCCTGAGATCCACAACTACCCTTGACCAGCCATCAAGTATTCAGATGTTTGCGATAAGATTGACGAAGGATTCATGAGTTCTTTAATTGTGCCCACCTTTAAGAGATGCAAGATTTGGTGATCGATATCTCTAGGCCATGAGGGGACCAAATTCAACCCTCTGTGTTCTTCTCAGTTGGATTCTTCTACGCTAATCAATCCAAATTTTTTTGATCAAAAGGAAAGGTGGCTTAGGCTTGCAAATGAATAGGATTTAGAGACTATATGTGCGAAGACCTCTGATAGCATTGATAGACGAAAAGAGGAGAAAGGAAGGCTCAAGTAATTCGGGGAAGAACCATAACTTTATTGTAGTGGAGAAGATGGAATTTACATATCCAATCCTATGAGCAAAACTTGGATAGAACTGCCTGAGTGTCCTGAATCTAAATATGGAATATTGGATTTCATTTCTCTATCTTTCGATACATGTGCTACATGTTGTACTCTCATCACGGGAAGGAATTCTACAGTAGACGATGATACAGTGGTTGAGATGTATGATTCCAAGACTGATAAATGGACTTAATTGGAGATACCTGCAGCCGATTTAATTCGGCCTTGAGGTGAAGGGATATATTCAGATGGAAAATTTCATTGGTTAAATGATGTACATGATGGCTAGAGTTTCAGTCTAGTTACTTTCGATGGGGTTCAGGGACTATGGAACACAATCCAAGGGCCACCAATCTTGCGAGCTAAAGTGTTATTAAAACGTCAATTTCCAGTCCAACATGTTGTGAAAGTTACTGGTTGTGAAGGGAATATAGTTGTAGTTTGTGATTCTATATGGACGCTTAATGGGGATGAGGTAGAAGGAGAGAAATGGTAAAAAACAGATGAAGATGGGAGCGTGGTGACAATTACGGACATTGCAGTTAATGAGAGTTCCCAAGGAGTATTCCTCTGATTGTGAACTAGATTTCTCCCAAGGAGTATTCCTCTGATTGTGAACCAGATTTCATGTCCGCTACCTGCATGCAAATATCACAGTCCAAGGCAAGTGCTTGAGCTTCCAATCTCCTTCCAACTGCAATCTGGTAAGCCTTCCTCCTCTGAAATCAATTTTGAAAAATATTACTTAGTGTGTCTAAACATAGTGCAATATTCTGAATATAGACACAGATATAGTAGTTCGTTGCTATGGAACCGACTTACAGAGTAGTTCATTGCTATGGAACTGACTTACAGAGTAGTTCATTGCTATGGAACCGATCTTCCATTTTTCTACCATGTATAAAGAATTCATCTGGTGGGCTTTCTAATTTTGGAACATGAGACCTCCCCCTCCTCTTCACCTCAAGAGATAGCAGTAGGTAAAGATCACATTCGAGTCTTTGTAAAGATTTCAATTTCAATTTTCATGTATTGGAGAGAATGTTGTGTGTTGTGCAAGAGTAGGTAAAGAAGAGGTATCATATTGAGAAGGGTAGAAACACATATCATATTGGCACTGGGATGAGAAACATGTTTCTAGCATCATGTAGTTTTTCATGTCGTTGTAAATGACAACTGCTGATCAACTGAACAATAAATGCACTATGGGCTATCAATTGTCGCAAACATTTACATTAAATGTTAAGAAGTAAAGCTAGAATCATTTATAGCATTACTTCGTTTCCCAAAATGAGTACACAAACATATGCTGATAAACTAAGCAATTTTCTCACTCTACCTCAGGAAGGGGCCAAATAAGAGGTCGAACCTAAAACTTAGGTTAAAACCACCTAAATTGCATGACATGCATAAAAATTTGATTAAAATGATTGTAATGTATTGGTTTATGTGCCAAGTTAATAGGAATAGCCAAAATTGATTACTAAGTGTCCCTAGCCCAAAGGGTAGGGACTAATAAAACAAAACCCATGAAACAAAGTTCTATCATGCATGTAACCCTACCAATAGTATCTCTTGTTAAAGATTCGTTCATACGTAGACTACAAATCTATGTGGCTGCCACCTCTAGGTTTATGTAGCTTAAGAAAAAATACCAATCATATATGTTGTCAATTATTAATTACTCATTGATATGCATACTACAAATCTATGTGCTACCTCTAGGGTTATGTAGCCACCTAAGTTGTAATTGGTGAAACAAAATGTAATGTTATTGTTTTCACCATTTTTGTTTTAAGTTTCCATTGATTCTCCATAAAATAAATCTTATATTTTCTATTTCAAAGAGAAAGGAATATATACATATTTCCATTAACATTCATAAAAATATTTCCATTTCTTTTTCATAAAAGAAATCTTATATTTGTTATTTCAAAGAGAAAGGAATATATACATATTTCCATCAACCTTCATAAAAATATTTTGAAAATGAACTTGAAGAGCAAGAAAATAAAAAGTACAAATTCTCTTGCATAGAGTCAAGTTCGTATAACTTAATATAATATCAAAATCAAATGTAATATAAGTCGAAATACAAAACAGGAATGTATCTATAAGAGTTCTTAGTGCTTGTTGTATATGGCCTTCTCCTTGCTCTTGATACTTTGGTTGATATTTTTCCCACAAGTTAATCATTTATAGATATAAGAATAGATACATGATGGGATTTTATTTCTTCTTCCTTTCTACATACATACCTACATCTAAAGTTAGACATTGTTTACAAAACTCATCAAACTAAATATCTAGTCCTTTACATATATGTATAAATGAAATCTTTGTGAATGGGTGGGTGCAAGTTAGTCATGGTCTTTGATGATGTATTAGTGGCAATGCAAATATGGAAAAACAACATTCACTTAACTTGGAGGAATTATTTAAGTTACTTTTACAATGAATTTGAATATGGTGTAAAAAGATGAAATGTAAGAAATCAAATATTTTTTCCTAATATATAGATCTTATTTAAAGAAATTGTGAATAACCATGTGAAATTTGAGTTGTTTTAACACTGGTAAGTTATGTTTCAAGAAACATATAATGTATATGTCTTCATTAGTGTAGGTGTTGAGTACTTTAAAGATAGATTTTCCTTAAATTTTTGTATAAAATTATAGAGAACCCATTGCTCTAGTGTGGGGTATTTATTCAAAATTTAGAATATTAATTTTATATTTTTTTAAATTATGAAAGTCAATATATACTTGAAATTGCAACACCTTTCATTAGTGAAGGCTACGAGAATTTTAACATCAAGGAAAAAAAAATAAAATTATATATATATATATATATATATATATATATCTTCTAGTGAATCCTATAACTTATTTTAAAAATGGTTAAGCTGATGAAAAGTTATAACATAATTAAAAGAGGCATGGATTTTAGGATTCTAAAAAAAAAAAAAGATTAAAAATATTAACAATTTTTTTTTTTTTTTTTAATTATATATTTGGAATCTTCATAGTTGACTCTATCTGTTTTTCTAGTTTCATTGACAATGGATTTGTGTATCCCATAGAAAAATAGCATAACAAAATATATATATTGAGAGGAATTAATAAAAATGGACGTTTTAATGTATTTGCATACCAAAACACTATATTTGTCATCCCCGAACCTAAATCCAAGGATACCAACTCAGGAAACACATACGAGAGAGTTTTAAATCCCACCCCAAAAAAAATAAATTGGAAGGAACATACACATGTTCCTAAGAATGTTCATGTGCTCTAGAAACACATACATGCTCGAGAACTATGTACATGTTCCTAAATAATGTGAATGTTCCTAATAACACAAAATATCTTTCTCTCTCTCCTATTGATCTCTCCCCATCTCTTTCTCACTCTCTCTCCCCTTTATCTCGGTCTCTGTCTCTCTCTCCCTCCTTGTGTTGACCCTTCCCTCAATCCCCCTACACTCTCTCTCTCTCTCTCTCTCTCTCTCTCTCTATCTATCTCTCCCACATTCTCTTCCCTTCCCTCTTTCCCTCTATCTCTCCCCTCCCCTCTCTCCCCCCCCTCTCTCTCTTTACCTATCTCTCCATGTATCTCTCTAACTCCCTCTCTCTCTCTCTCATTTTTTCCCTCTCCCTCCCTCCTTCCCTCCCTCCCCCCACCTTTCCCTTCTCTCCCTCTCTCCATTTTTTCCTCTCTCTCTCTCTCTCCACTTCTCTCTCTTATCTCTCTCTCACCCCCTTCTCTCTCTCATCTACCCCTTTCTCCCCTAACAATGTATCCCCCTCCCTTTATCCCTCCCACTCTCTCTCCCTCCAAAACTCTCTCTCTCTTTATCTCCCACTCTCTCTCTCCCTCTAACCCTCTCTCACTTACTCCCTCTATCCTCCCCTCACATTCTATCTTCCCCTCTCTTTTTGACATCTCTCTCACACACACTTTCTCACTTTATCATGTGGTTTCTATCTCCCCTTTTCCATACATCTCTTCCTCCTATGCCCCTCTATCTCTCTCTTTACCATTCTATCTCCCCCACTCTTTGCCCTCTCTCTCTCTCCCCCCC
>ML789848.1:39203-54393 GCA_009831015.1 Picea engelmannii | reverse complement strand
GAATGGGAGAAGGGGGGTAGAGAGAGATTTGGAGAGATGGAAAGGGGAGGGGATAAAGAGAGATGGATGGTTAGATAGACAAAGGGAGAAAGTGGAGAGAGAGAGTGGGAGAGATAATTCAGAGAGAGAGAGAGAGAGAGAAAGAGAGAGATATTTTGTGTTAGTAAGAACATGAAAATGTTTTTGTTCCTAATAACATGTGCACACTATAGGAACGTGTGTGTACTTTAGGAATTCATGAATTCTTTAAGAATTCCTGCAGATTGCTTTGATTTCAATTTTCTCCAGAAGCATGCACGTGTTTCTAAACATGTGTTTCTTACCAACATGTGCATGTTCATAATAATACAAGTCGAAAAGTGTATTTGGTGCTTCGGTCAGTACCAAGGCTATTGGATTAATAACACACACATGTTTCTAGGAACTTCCATGCATTCCTTCACACCCCTTTGCCACTTTTTTGTCCATCAACTTTGTGCGAGCACACAAATATTAGTTCCAAATCCTTAATATTTCAAAAGGATAGAGATGAAGTCAAGTTATGAATGATAATTATCCCACTAATCCAATATATGACTAATTTAGAGTCTCCTAAGATATTTGGGGAGCCCCTTTATCAATTTCCCACCTCATTAACATCCACAAAGAGTTCATCTCTACACATTTTTTTGTACCTTATCTTATTGAAGATTTAAACACATATTTGTGATCTCCATTCATGAATATAACACCACCCAACCCACATTTTTTACGAATACCTTATGAGGCCCCATAAAAATAGCTTGATGTCATAGATTTCTTTATAATTGGATTTACAATTATCCTTGTTATTTTATGCCTATTGGGTTTCCGTACCAGCTCATATTATATATAATTTGATGGGATGCATGTATTGGAAGAATTTCCTTATCTTAAAACAACATTTCATTCCTTAAGGTAGAGTTTTATGGTCTTTTATTGATTTATTGTTAAACCAGTTTGCCTAATAGTCTACCAGCAAACTTCTTACCAACATCCTATACCTCCAGGAAAAGAATCCTTATACACCTATTTTTTGAGAGGATAGTGAATCAAAAAATGGTGGATGGTTTCATCATATTTTTTATAAAGTGCATATCTTCCTGGAACTTTCCATCTCTTTTTTTAAATGTTAAAGAATAATTTGAACATAGTGATAGAACCAAAATAAACAAAAAAGTAAATACATGAATGTTAAAAATAACATGCATAAGAGATTTACCTTGGAAACCCTTAACTCAGAAAACCAACTGTAATAATGTCATATATTACCCTTGTCCAATCCCTATTGAGATAACCAAGTCAAATTCTCTATAATGTAGTATTCCAAGCCATTGAGTAGGCTTCATGATAAGTGAATACCATGGACCAATATCGTGAGGCCATAAACCACCACGGATAAATTCATCACTAATTGAATTAAGGTTAACATAATTCAATATTGAATGAGTCAAGATTAACCTAATATTCCCACCTTTCAACTTGACTTGGATCAACACTTCAACCCCTCGAATTGTATTATTTTGGAATCTAGGATTACAAACTTATCACCTTTAATTATGTAACCTAGTTCTACATCTAAAATTTACACCAGTGAATCGACAAACTAGTGGTACACATTCCTAAATAAAGTCTTACAATTGTATGTCTATTTTCATGTGATTAATGAAAAAATCTTACATTGTATACCCAAACATATAATACTTGAAGCATACACCTACTTCATTACCCACATAGTTTTTTTTTTTGTCTTTTTTCCAACTCATTTGTTCCATTCTCATGCTTCTGAAGCACCAAGAAAGAAGAAAAAACACAAGAAACCAATAAATGAATTGGAAGGTACCACATATCACAGACCAATGATCTCATCTAATCCTTTACTATCTCTATGGTCTACATTATCATATTCATAAAATGGAACACAACTTTGCAACGATCTCTTTACAGGACACACCTTTCAAAATCTACTGAATCTATGTCACTTATCACAATTAAAAAATAACAACCTCTTTGGATCATGCTTGTGGCCTTTATATTCTTCACATCTCTAATGAAATTTGTACTAACAAATATATGCAAGGAAAAAGTATCATTACCATTATTTAGATAACATAGCGCATAGTCCTTACAGAGTCCTTAGTGTCTTGAGAATACCTAATATTATTTTAACAATGATCTAATGTTCCTTTCCTATAGCAACCAAAAATATTCTCATTACTCCCATTTAATGTGTTATGCTTGGTCATGTGCATACCATGGAATACATAAGAGACCCTACAAAACTAGCATATGGTAGCCTTGTTGTTTATTTATTCTCCTTGTGAGTTATAGGAAACATTTCAGTGGACAACTTAACTCCCACTTAACAATATGTTTTCACTTCTTTACAAGTTTCCATCAAACAATCATTGACAATATTATCAATATATTTCTTTTAACCAAGCCATGTCTTTCTATTTTTTCTATCTCTTTCTACCTCTATGTGAAGAAAATAATGCACAGCACCAAGATCCTTCATATAAAATACCTTGGAAAACAAGGACTTGGTGTTTATTACCAACTCCATATTTTCACCAATTGACATTTTATCATCCATGTATAAGACTAGAATTGCAAATATATCATCTATTTCTTTGTAAGAAACACAATGTCCTAGGGTGGGTGCACGAAGTTGCTTCACAAAATCATTGTAATGGATCATGCACTCATTGTGAAAGTAAGGAATATACATGCCCTCTATAAAAAGAGATGTTTTCCTATTTAAATATATTTCACCCTTTTCGAACCTCCATCCACTCAACTTACCCATAGACACATTGAAATCATGTAGTTTTTTTCAATGTAAAAGGACGCACCCTTGGGATAGGGGGTAACCCTAAGAAGAAAAAAATAGAATCTATAGAAATACAAGAAGTAATAACACTCCAAGGAGAGAATCACGGGAAATATTCAGTCGAAAATAATTCATCTTTTCAATAGGGACAAAGTTTTGAGTGTATTTGACTACTTCTTACTGAGAAAATCCTTTTGCAAACAAACAATATATATGATGCTCAAAAACACCTTCAGGGGTTAATTTGGTATTATAAACCCATGCTGAAATTTCATAATTTTTTTCCCTTGAGGTCAAGGAACTAAATACCAAGTGTGATTCTTTAAAACATAGTTCATTTCATCTCGCATAGCTTTCTCTCATTCAGGTTGTCTATGCACATTGACATAAGAGACATGATCACAAGTCTAAAGAACATGAGTCATCAAGGAAACACTGGCCTACTAATTCTAACTTTGATTTTGATGTCCTGAAGAGACATCAACAACATCAGGACCAAAGCATTCAATAATATTAGCATCCCACCAAGGATGAAAATGGGACAATGAACCAAAATACATTTTAGATGGTTGATTAAAAGAGGTGATCGTTTTAGTAAAAAAAGACTGAGGAATAGTCTACCCAAAAATCAATTATTTGTTCGATTCATGAATAGATTTCAACTACATGATCAAAATATTGAATAAAGAAACAAGTTATCTATAGTCTAAAATAACATCAAAGCGACCATTCTGTAATAGACTAGAGGAAGCATTCAACAACTTAATTCTTAAAGACTTATCATCAAAAAAAACATTTTTATTTATAATTATCTATTGTTTGACAAGATCAAATAGTCAATATGCTTTGGATTCTTTGGATTATCCAATCATGATTCAAGCGTGTCTCTTTGCATCCAATTTCTTCCTGTAGTCTTTCGGAATATGGGGTCAAGAAATATATTTGGATATTCTGAGGTGGTTAACTAATGCCTTTCTGTTGCAACATATCTTAGTAGGAGTCACACAACTAATATCTCTAGTCAAAATATATTTTAGGATATAGTTGGAACAATAAAGAGATTCATCCCAAGACTTAGTTGGTAGTTGTTTGGATTGTAAAAGGCATTGATCCATCTTAACCAAAGTCCAATTCTTTCTCTTTTCTACATTTTTCTGTTGAGGAGTATGAGTAATAGACCTTTTCTAAGAGATACCCGATCTAGCAAGGTATTATTCAATTGGTCGATTCACATACTCTCCACCATTATATCAAACAATTGATAGGTCAACTACATTGTTATTTAGTCAATGCTCTAAATTTCTTGAATTTTTGAAAGATGTGACTTTTATTTTTCAATAAATAGATACAAGTAAATCTATAAACATCATCGATAAATATCAAAATGTACTTCTCACCTACTAATGAAGGATTACTGATACAACATAGATCACTACGAACAAGCTCCAGTAGGTTCCGTGTAATCCGCACTTTGCTAGTGTTGAAGGGATCCTAATGATTCTTTCCCAGCACAAACCCTCTACAAAATCCATTAGGTGGAAGAACTTTGGGTAGAAAAACAACCATGTTATATGTGACCATCAACTTCATACTTCAAAATTTTAGGTGTCCAAGTCATTTGTGCCAAATTATTCTCCATTCGTCGGACTAGGAAATGAGGGCGTTCAATAAAATATCTGGTTGAGGTAGGTCATAAAACTTATAGAATACATATTTGGAGTTAATAAACCCTTTGTAAAAAATATACCTATCATCGTTTCGATTTGTAACAAATAATTGATATGGAAAGAACTGACTAATATTTCTATTCTGTGTTCATTGGGAAACCAACAATAGATTTGCACTCAAATTAGGTACACGATAGACATAAAAAATCATACCATATCGAAAGGGAACATTACCATGAATGATGATATTGATGGAAAAATCATCAACTACATAATTATTTCACTCGATTTCTGTATTCATGAAGGACAACAAAGAAGCATCTTTGGCCATATGATGGGTGCATATAGAATTGAATACCCACTCATTCTTTGAGGTGTGATAAATAAATGCTTGAGAGGTTACAATTTGGATGGTAAAATTGTTGATCGATCATTGGACTACTGACACATCACCTTCGAGCTTCTTAACCTTCTCTTCTAGGTCAGAGCCCTTATTGTAAAATAATTTCTCCACATGTCCAGTCTTCTCATAGTAGATACATGTGTTCTTCTTTTGATTCTTATAGGTAGGTGTCGACTTATCAATATTCACTCTAGTGTTATGGTCATGATATTCCTATCTTCGTATAGGAGCATTGGAGCATCCTCTTTCCTTATAATTCATATTTCCCTTACCCTTGAGCAAGTGAGCTTGATGTTTACCACCAAGCTTCCATTCATCAAGAAACCTTTCTTGATCATTCATCAGTAAGCCATAGAAGGTATGAAAGGTATAGTCTTTACCATCCTCCTTGTATTCCTACCAATTTGTATGGAATGTGAAATAGAGCATGTCAAATGGTGTTCTCAAATTCATTTGAGCTAGTTCAATGAGTTGTCCATATTTCTTCCAAAACTTCATCCCACATTCACCCAATTTTAGTTGCATTTATTTAACATGAGCCAGATATTCCTTAATCCTTTTGAAGGAGTGTAGATAAAGAGAGATAAACTCTTTCTCTAACCGTATAACTTGACTCTCATCGAATTTATCAAACAAATACTTCATCTTCTTCCATATTCATGAGGGTAGTTTATATCTCTTGTATGAAAGTGAATCCCTTGAGAAATGTAGGTGATAATGACCCCAACAACCTCATGTTTCTTCCCATCAATGAAAATTTTCATTTGGTCATCCTAAAGAGGGAGAGAGGGGTAGGGTGGGATTGGGAGAGGGGGAGAGAGGGAGAGTTAGAAATAAATAGAAAGAGATAGGTGGACATTGACATGGAGATAGAGAGAGAGGTAGGGAGGGAGAGGTAAAGAAGGATAAGGGGGGTTTAGTATGAAATAGAGAGAGAGAGGTAAAAAATGTTAGAGGGGAAAGGAGGGAGAAGAGATAAATAAATAAAGGGGGAAGTGTTACAGGGAAATCCCCTTGCAGACATGTGGATTCCCTCTTGGATCCTAAATATCTAAGATCAAGACAAAAAAGTGCTAACTTTGGTCACTGACATCCCTTTAAACCTAGCTAAACTAATCTATAGAGAAGAGGAAGAAGATGTACCTTTTCATGATGTTTGTCCTCGCCTAGTTCCAATTTGAGCTCTGATCCACACGCTCTTCAACAGGTCCTGCAATCCAGTCAAAGACAAAGCATGCTTCCTATTCTACTACAATTAGTCTGAAACTAGATCTATCCATTAAAGACAAGTTCATGTAGGCATACACAATCTTGAAGGAAACAGGTGAAGCACATGTATTAATGAGAACTCAATAGAGATACTTACAGACCTTTGATGTAGATGCAATAGCCTCAGCAAGCTCTCCTTGTCCAACCCCTTTATCAAAGGATCGACAAACAAAATGGCTATGCTTCACTGATTATATCCCTTATGAGATCATAAGTTTGATTCCTTCAATGTCCTTCTTTTTCACCATGAGTAGGCCTCCTTATATAGTCTTGGAGAGGCCTAACCACTTTAGAGATTCTTGGGATAGGTTAAGGATCTTTCTCCATTAGTTGTGGATCCTCTCTAAGATCCATCCTTGACCTCAGATTTGAATCCAGCTAACTCTAGAGATGAAGGGGATCTTTCCCTGATTTTCCTCAACAACCCAAGATTTTCTCAAACAACCCACAGCTACCCCAAAATGGAGTACAGAGTGTTGAAACGCTTCCCCAAAGGAGGGAAAGGACAACTGGCACTCCCTGACAGTGGGTAGGGGAGTGTTGGCCTTCAAAATTGAATTTTAAGAGGTTTTTTTCATGGTAAAAGATTTGTACTCTTTGTCATGTGATTTCTCTTTCTTAAACCAGTATTTGAGGGTGTCTTTGAAGTGTCCTTGTGATGTCATTAAAAACACGACATAGACAAGATGACTATATGATGTCTGTGACACTTGAGACACTTGTGGATAAAATGAGACACTTGTAACACTTGTAAGGATGACAATAGGTCATCATTGAAATGAGTAATTTTGATGTGTAATAGATTGCCCCCCAAAGTGTGAAGTTAGAAGACGTGATGACTGAAGTACTTTGTAGACATTTTAGAGAAAGGGTATGGACTCGAAGAACCTGGTATAAGTTGCACACAACCATCAAAAAAATATTATGATATGTTTCAAACCCAAGGCAGGAATACCTATACTTGGGTGATAAAGACTTGCAAGGTATGGCCTCCATAAAATACACTGCGGATCCATACTTGTATTAACAAAAAGGTATAGCCACCCAAGATATGATGTGGATCTATACTTCCATGACATGAACTGATCGTAGCCATGAAAAATACATAGTGGATCTATGATATGACAAGACATAGCCATAGGCCAATACAAAGTGGATCTATGTGACAGTATATGTGCCAATATTCAAGAGAAACTCCATCGCAACCTGGGAAAAGTACATACCAAAGTGATCACTCAACCCAGGGTCTTCTAACCATGTATGAGTCCAACCATGTGAATAGATGTTCTGATGTCGAACATGTTAGAAACCACTTGATTACCGATCCTGATGAAGTATGAGTCTAACCATGTGAATAGATGTTCTGATGTCGAAGATGTCAGAAACCACTTGATTACCGATCAATGAGGTAAATCATTAACAAGTGCGAGGGAAATCACCATTGATGTCAATGATTCCCAAGGTACCCTAGTACATTCCAGCGAATGTGAATAGATGAGCTAAAGTCGAAAATTCATGGAATCACCCGATCAGGGGTCAATGATGTAAAACCACTATCGAAAGCAAGGAGGCATGCCATTGAGGCATGCAGGTCCCAAGGTACTAACTAGTTTCTAAGTCTAGTTCCCGGATAATGTGTTGAGGTTGACAAGAATAGAATCACCACAGAAGGGCCTTGATGTATCCCCCATCAAAGACATGAATTTGACATAGAAATGTAAACTGCTATATCAAATGGACATGGACTGACATAGGTATTGAAATAGGATATTTGTGATGGTTAACTCTTGAGGCAGATACTTCCCTTAAACACTAAGGCACAAAAATAGAAACATTATATGGACCAAAACATGATGATGCAATGGACACTGTGACTTTCATCGAGTGACCCAAACGAGTAAATAAACTCAGAGGATTGGTTCAGTGTAGAGGTTTAGTGGATTAAAATGTATGCAAAGACAAAGTGTCGTGTTCAAGGGCGACTGTAAGAGTGACTGGTGATGTTTTCAAAAATTGTTTGGCTTGCTTCCTTCAATTTTTTCCCCATCCAGATAGACGAGTACCTCTTTTTTCTTTAACAATCTTGAGAAGAATAAAACATGCTCGATATAACTCACCTTCGGTAAGTCCCTCTTCCTTTGCTTAATGAAATTGAAGAAGTAAGGGTTCAGTCCCGTATGGGCCCTTTGATGTATATTTTAAACGAGTCCAGAGAAGGTAAACTCGGTGATTTTTTATGTTTAGAGAGTCTAAAAAGAACTTAAATACGACTCCAGTGTTGTCCTTTTTCATAATATTAGTCTCGCGAGGCCGAAAAAGAGATAGACTACCACTCAAAATATTCCATTTCAAACCTTTTAACAAGTGTGAAATGAAGCAAGATCACTCGACAATCTTTTCATGTTTAGAGAGTTTGAAAAGAGTTTGAAGGAGACTCCAGGGGGTTCCTTTTTCATATAACCTTTACGAGTCTGAAAAAGTGATAAAAGTATACTCGGTTACATTCTCATGTTTTTCTGAGCACGAGAAAGAACAAAGACTAAGCTCGGAATTGGTTTCATTTTTACACAAGATTGAAACAAAATTAAACGTATGCTTGTAAATTCCCAACGTAATTTCGAAAGGTAAGTATACCCATGGATGCTTGGTACTCTGCCCCTAGCTTGAAAATCTAGTGTCTTAACTCTAGAATGATAATCTATGGATGGAGACATACCCCCCAAGCTTCAATTCATTCACCGACTTTGAGGTTGTCACCAACTTCTGTACTAGATAGAGAAAAAGGATAAGGGTGGATGAAATGAAGGTTCAAAAATGATACCTAATGAAAGAATCGAATTGGTATTAGAGGTGATTGTTTCATTTTTAATGAGATTGACACAGGAAAATAATTATGCTCAAGGCTCCGGGTTTAATCCCCAGATTTATGTTTCATTTTTTAACGAGCTTGCCACAGAGAAGAGAAACTATGCTCGTGACTTCTTCTTGATCATGGTTTCCAAGAGGATAATGCTCTGGAAGGAAACCATGTCAAGGGACAAAAATCGGTCATGGTTTCTAGGAGATCTTCACTGGATGGAAGAACAATGCTCTGGAAGGAACACATGTCGAGGGCCATGACAGGGATAAGGAGATTAGACTCCAATATCCCTACCGAAGAGATCACCATGTCAACTACCGGATCTAAGTCATCGAAAGTTGAAGTCATGGGAGACAACACAACATAATTGACCTGTGGCAGGGGTGATACCGACTGCATATAATCCCCATTTAGGGAGGTCATTGGGTTGATGGTCAATTCAGGGCCAACGAATGAAATTTGATCAATACTCACCATTCTTCCATCATGAGGGAAAGACATCACGTGAAAGGGAGTGGGCACAATAGCTTTCATGTCATAGACATAATCTCACTGAAGGAGTAAATCGAAATCCAAGGGGTCCTAGACTACCATAACATCAATAAAGACAGTTTTCCCTTCCAAAGTTATGGGAAACTGGGGAAGGATCCCTAAAGGGTGACTGGTTCTTCTATTAAACGAGAATAGGTAACCAACACAAGATGAGGATAACCCAAATCTTGCCAAGCAATAGAGGACAAAATACTAACAAATGAACCTTCATCTATTAGTGCATGAGGAACGTATCGAACACAAACCTGTACTGTAATCTTGAAAGGAATGTGAGAGGGAAGACAAGGTCCAGTTAGCACACCCCAATAAAAAAGGATGGCCACAATACTTGGAGGGGGTTTCGCAGGAGAGGGAGGAATGCCCCCTAACACGGTAGATTCTATCAATGAGAAAAACATGGGTGGAATTGGGTTTACTCTCTAGCGGGAGAGTAGGATCGATTGATAACAACATCAAATCGACCACTTGGGTTTCATTCTCCACGAGGAGAATGGGGTCGACAGGTGGAAACAGATTGACCTCTTGGGTTTCACTCTCTAACAAGAGAGCGGGATTGACTGAAGATGGGATCAGATCAATCACTTTGTCAAGTGGTTCAACTAAGGACTTGACCAGATTAACGACATGATCAACTATACTGACCGATGAAAGGAGCGGATAAACCACTTTGGAACTCGTAAGAGGAGGAGTGGGATTGGCCATGTTGGCACTCTTCAAATGAAGGGTAGGACTGACCAATGATGGGACTAGATCAGTCACTTGGGTTTCACATTTCAGATGAAAAGTGGGGTTGATCGATGACAAAACTGGATCAACTACTTTGGTTGGTGGTTCAACCGAGGATGAAACTCGATTGACCACTTGATCAACCAGACTGACCGGGGATGGAACTGGATTGACCATTCCATCAACTAACAATGGGTTGGGGGAAATATTATGATAACCAGTTGGAAGTTAAAGATTTTCCAAAAGAGAAGAAGCCTCGTCCATACGAGAACAAAGGTGAGAATAATGATCACCTTCGCATGACATACAAGGAAATTTGACAATTGTCTTCTTCTTACCAACTTTAATGTCACTAGTTGACGGGGTGTCATCAACATGTCTAGCAGAGGCCGATGATGTGGAGGACAACATTTATAAGACCTTGGTAAGACCAGGGCAATCCCTCAGAAAGTGGGCACCCTTATAAAGACTGCAAGGGAATTTGGGTTTCAGATTCTTCATTTTAATCTTGTCGACCTCATCAACACTCCCAGTACGATTAATAGTAGTTGGTTTCTTGGATCCAACATCTGATATGGTTGGAGGCTTGGTCCTTTTCGAGTTCTTATTCTTATTCTCTTTCTGTTTCTTCTTCTTCTTATCAACCTGGCTACTTCCTTTAGAGATTTCACTAGGCAAAGAAGGAGAAAGGGAAGGAGACTTAATGGGTGAAGAAGGAAAAAAGCCGACATGAGGTTGATGTGTGGGTGTTGTACTGACATATGAAGTATTAGGTGCAGCTGAAGCACTGGGAAGATTCGAGATCACTGAAGTGGGGAGCAACCAAACTGATAATCCGATGGCGAGTCCCGAAAGACTCAGTGTGGCAATGTACGGAAGACCGATGTTTCCAAAAGAAGGAAAGGTGAAAGGTTCCCTGGGACAAGGGGTTCCTCCATTGGTAGTCCCAATATTTGATTCCATTAACACTGACTAGACCTAAGGTCCACTAAGTAAAACAAACAACACACATTACTGATCTGAGAAGAAAACAATCAGACAAACCTTCCCACAATGAAACCACTAGTTGGTGATGAAATCCAACATCGCGAGATCAATATAGGAAGGAGCTAGGATAGAGCAGGTGGATCAGTTACGTTGGTTACCTACTTAACAGACATACACCTTGGTTCAAGCTTCCATGCAGTAATTGTGGATTTACCCTCCAAGGAGCCCGAGTGAGTTTGACCAACATCTATTCCAGGTATAGTGAGACTTCCCTTCACTGTCACCTTGTGTAAAGACCCTAAATATTATGGCTACTAAGGACACCAACTCCCAGTCAACCCCTAGGTGGGTACAGTCGACAATCCAGTCCAAATGTATGGGTAGGATAACAAGTCTAAAATCCTTCAAGAGAACTGAGGACAAGTGGATCGGTAGAACTCCAGAGGACCCCGAATGGATTCAAAATTCATGAAGCACCGAGACCAAATGCAGAAAATTGAGCCTCAAGAATAACCCCCAATATACGATCTGACTACTACGAATGGTTAAGCCACAGAGGGATAATCTCTGTAACTCTCTCGAATGCGACCTCGTGCGTAACCCCTATGTGAGAGGGGGATCCCAGTAAGATTATACAAAAAATGGATTTTCTCTCCCTATCACAAGATGCTAAGTTTGTTTGATAACTTTGGAAAGTTATCCTTTCAACCTATTCCAAATCCCTACACCTTAAGCTAATGTAGGTTTGCTAACAGAAAATGTAAAAATGTCTGATAAATTTTATTTTAGCACTTGATTTTAAGGCTGTTGTTTACTCAAGAGGAACATGGAGTGGACTAAATGATGTTTTGAACGACTCTAAACAATGCAAAGAAATGAGACTGAAAATATTTCGCTTCGATGAAAGCTATATTACAAGAAGGAGAAAATTTTTATCATTCCCAAATGCATAATGTCCCAATTTTTTTATTAAACTCATCAATGTCAAGATCTTCAAGAAATGATTCAAAGAGATTGTACACCAATACATGATTTTAATACTAAAAAAATGCCAAAAATGATGCAATTTCGCTACTTCAAATGAAAACTAATTTCACTACCCAAAATCAAGAATCCATCTATATTATTTTCTTGATTCTAATATATTAAGAAATTAAATAAAAATCCTTCAATGATCCACACCTTTCTATCAGAAGAAAGAGTCATATGCAGATGCAAAAGACACGAACCGTTAAAGGTTTCAAAAAAAGCATGCACTCAAAGAAATGAGAATTGGAAGAAAACAAGTAGAAACTTATTATAAAAAGAACTCAATCAAGGATTCAACAACTGACAAACATTCAAGGAGTACAAGAAGATGCAGAGAAGAATCGAAGAAAAGATAAAGAGAAAGAGAAATCACTCAAATTGTCTCGACAAAACAAGCAACTAGAAAGGGAAATTTCACATTTCGGAAAACGTTTCAATCTCCAATCAAGACAATAAGGGGTGATAAGCACCAAATATCAACTTGAATAACTTCACAAACCAATCAGAAAGTCTAGGTAAATACTTCCACAAAATAAGCTGAGAAAATCTGAGTAGAAAAGGGGAAAACTCCTCCAAAAAGGAGACCAATGCTCCCTATATCAAGGATACAGAGTGTTGCAACTCTCCCTAAATCACTGTAGGGGAGTTCTAGAACTATGATATGGCCTACAACGGGGAATTGATCCACCTATAAATTCAAAAAATGGTCAAAAAAATGAAGAAAAACTCACCCAGAATGCATAAAAATTGGTGAAATTGCTAGTGAAGGTAGGAGAAGGCTAATGGATGATGAACACACAGTAAAAGTGATATGAAAGGTGAGAGAATATAAGTAAATACAAGAGGAATTTCTTGGAAAAAATGACCTCAAATATCAAATGGAAAAGTGGATATATCTTTGAATTTCCTTACAACAGCTTTCATTCAATCAGATAAATGAAAAAGCAGTAGATCGACTCCAAATATCAAAGAAGAAGAATGAATCAAAGTAAGGAAGGAAAATGTCAGAAATCCAAAAAAAACATCATCAATTCTTCAAAATCAAAATGATGGAGGCCAAAACAAAGACACACTGAGATGGTGATAACCCTGAGCAGATGAATCATCAAAAAATTAAACTCAGAGATCAACTCCCAAAAGGTTTTTTTTTTGAGTGGAAAAGGTGATCCATATTTTATGAGAATAAAGAAATGAATACAGATTACTAACAGGTGCTTAACACAAAATAATAGAGATACAATAAAACTGGTTTTCTATTCAATAAGGAAATAAGCTGAAACTGTAAAATGCAGCGGAAACAAGCTTGCTGGAATGGTGTCGGCTTATCTCTGAGAAGAGATGTGACGACTACACTCATTCGCAAGAATATGATTAAAATGAGGCTTTGAAGGCATTTTTTACAATAAACAATAATTCACAAAACCCTAGACATCCAAAAACCTAAGCCTAGGAGATGAAGCACCAAAAGTCATGTGGGCCCCGTCTGGGTAAGTTAGTACATCAACTTCCCGAGGTCGTAACTTTTGCACACGATCTTCGTTTTAGGCGTATGATATCCCATTGGAAAGGTATCATTGAATCGATTAATTTTGGGGTATCAATCATGCCTTTGGATATAATTGAGAAACTTGATCCTGAAAAACCTTCATTTAGGCCCTCAAAATGGCCCCGGAAGTTAAAACTACTAAAAATAGTAAATTGCCAAAATTGTCAGAAAACTGTTTTGAGCCAGTTGGAAAAGGTGGATGGCCACTGGTATCTAGCTGGATCAATCCTCACTCCTTATGAATCAATGGTCTCCATTGTGTTGAGTTCCCCCATCAGATGAGGAAATTTCTGCTGAATTTGGCCCCGGGTGAGTCACTTTCCTTGGTGCAGGAGCTGCCCTGCTTTGACGACTCGATAAAGATGGATCCTTTGCTGTTGATTTCCCTTGATCTGTGTGTCCACAATGTGATCAATGGATGCATGTTGTATGTAGTCGAGGTTGAGCTATGTTGGTGTCAGCTGCTCTGCTATGTCTGAGGTGTCCAAATAATGGTGGGAAATAAGGGCGAAGGAGATCCACGTTGAACAATAGGTGCAGGCCAAGGAAAGGAGGAATGTTGAGCTCAAAATCATTATCCCCCATGGCCTTGGTGATGGTGTATGGCCCATAACGGAGTGGGAAAAGCTTCCGATGGTGTCCTATACGGCGTTTTTTCTGCAAGTGCAACCAAACTTGATCACCCACTTGAAACTTATGTGACACTCGATGTTGATCATGGTGCCACTTGTACTTTTCATTGGACTTCTATAGGATATCCTGAACCTATTGGCGGATGTGATGGATCCACTCAATGAACCAAGTGGATTTTTCAGCTTTAGTTGGAGTAGGAGATGGGTCGGTCGAGGTGACCGTAAGGGGAAGTGCAACACCTATGGGACCCAATGGTTGGAATCCCAACCCCACATGAAAGGGGCTTTGGCCGATTGAGCTATGCAGGGCTTAGTTGTAGCTATATTGGACATAGGGAAGGATCTCATCCCATGTGCGAGGGTTATTTGAATTATACATGCAAAGGATATGCACAATCATTTGATTTACGACCTCGATTTGGCCATTTGTTTAGGGGTGGAAGGCCATGGATTTGGTGAGCGTGGTGTCCAGTAGTGACCAGAGGCTTGACCAAAATGTGCTAAGAAATCGACTGTCCCAATCTAAGACAATGGTTTGTGGGATTCCAAAATGTACCCAGACTCGTTCAAAGAAGATATTGGCAGTGGCCTCTGCTGTGATGTTGTTCTTGCAGGAAACCAGTGTTACAGGTATGAAATAACTGAGAGGGGGGGGGGGTGAATCAGTT
>ML789848.1:16296-39103 GCA_009831015.1 Picea engelmannii | reverse complement strand
CGTGTTCCAGCAGTCATGTTCTAGCAGTCGTGTTCCAGCATCCGTGTTCCAGCAGTCGTGTTCCAGCAGTCGTGTTCCAGCATTCGTGTTCCAGCAGTCGTGTTCCAGCATTCGTGTTCCAACATTCGTGTTTCAGCATCTACGTTTCAGCATCTTTGATTCAGCATTTGTGTTTCAGCATCTACGTTTCAGCATCTATGTTTCAGCATTTGTGTTTCAGCAGTTCGCATTTGTGTTGCAGCGTCTGTGTTTCAGCTTCTATGTTCCTGCCTCTGTTCTCCATAAACAATCGATTGCCATCAATGACAACCTTAATCATCTGCATCATCTCTGCTGTAGCCATATTTCCAACAACCAGAATCGTCATCTTAGAAAAGCGATCAACAACCACAAAAACATAGTCATTTCCATGATTGGTGGATGGGAGGACCGACATGTAGTCCGTTGAGATGGATTCCCATGGCCTGTCAGGAGTAGGGAGAGGGGTGTACAAGCCCTATTTCTCAGTGGTCAGTTTGGAAATAACACAGGCAATGCAGGACCTGATATACTTGTTGACCTCCTGTCAAAGTTTCGGCCAGTAGAAATGTTTCTATAGCATCACCAATGTGTTTTCGATGCTGAAGTGTCCTTCCACCCGACTGTAGTGGGTTTCCCAGATCATCTTCGCTCGTTCTCTTGATGGAACACAGATATGGCCCAGACAACACAACAACCCATCCTGAAGATGGAAATTATCGACAACTACATTTGCACCCAACATTTGGTAGGTGGTGGCGAAGTCCATGTCTATCTCATAGAGTTGGGGCCATCCAAAGGTCTCATGGTCGCAGAATTCTAGCACCGTGGTGAGTGCCATGACTGGTGGTCTGCTGAGGTAATCAATGATGCGATTCGTGCTTCCTGTTTTATACTTGATGTTGAGGTGGAATTGTTGCAAGTATGTGGACCACTTTTGATGGTGATCATTCTACAATTTTCCTTGTGTCTGCATGAACTGTAGTGGCTTATGATCAGTGTGGATGACTGTCTCCTTCCCAAGAATGTAATGTCTCGACTGGCAGAAGGCTTGTAAAATGGAGTACATTTCTTTGTCATAAGTAGGGTAGTTACGGACAACATCTGATAGTGTCTCACTATGATAGGCCACAGAGTGGCTGTGCTGAGTAAGAACACCACCCACTGCATAGTTTGGAACATCTATCTCAATATCAAAGGGATGATGCAGGTCTGGTAGTGAGAGTAATGAGGCTGAACACAAGCGGTTCTTCAAATCATCGAACACTTGTTGTTGGGACTGGCCCCATGAAAATTTCACCTTACCACCACCCTTGGTTATTTGGCTGAGGGCCCATGCAATATGGGAGAATCCCAACACGAACCTGCGGTAGAAATTGGCAAGGCCCAAGAAGCTTTGAAGCTCAGTGAGTGTGGTTGGGGCTGGCCAGTCATGAATGACTTGGATCTTGGCTGGATCCACATGTACACCATGTTGATCAATTATGTAGCCCAGGTAATGGACCCTGTCCATGCCTAAGGATAATTTTTCCAAGTTGGCATATAGCTTGTGTTGCCGCAGCGTGTGCAAAACCTGTTGAATATGCTGCAAGTGTTCAACCCAAGTCTTTCTGTAAATGAGAATGTCATCCAAATACACCACTACAAAATTATTGGTGAATGGTCCCAGGATATTTTCCATCATCCTCATGAAAGTGGTTGGAGAATTTGTCAAACCAAAGGGCATGACCAACCATTCAAAAATACCTTCCTTTGACTTGAAGGAGGTTTTCCATACATCTGTCTATCCTATCGGGACCTGGTGGTACCTAGACTTCAGATCAATCTTACTGAAGTATTTGGGTCCCATGAGTTTATCAAGGAGGTCTTTGATTCGGGGAATCAGGTACTAGTTTCTGACTGTGATTTTATTGAGAGCCCGATAATCAATGCAGAGTCACCAGGTTCCATCTTTCTTCTATACCAGCATGATTGGGCTCCCACAAGATGAAGAGATGAGATGGATGTGCCCCTTATGGAGAAGTTCTTAGATGTGTCGTTCGATCTCCTCTTTCTCTAACAAAGAGAAACAATAGATTGGCCCATTGGGCAACGGTGCGTTGGGGGTCAGATCTATGGGGTGGTTGACCTGGCAGTGCAGAGGTACCCTGGTAAGTGAGGAGACGATTTACCCTATACCCTGGATGTGGCTATGATCTTTCACTTATTCTGAGAGAGAATCACGAATACGAAAAACTTCCCCATCTAAGAGATGACCTTCATACATTGCTTAGCAGAGATCAAGGAAATATCACTAGGTGGGACTGCCTCGGGTATCCTATACAATTTCCTATTCAAAGTAATAATAACACTACAAGTCCTAGACTCATATACAGCATGACGTTTCCATAAATAAGGTTGGCCTAAAAGAACATCACAAACTTTGAGAGGAGAAACATCACACAATACCTCGTCTTTGAAGGGATTGATTCTATACAACAATCGACATTGTTGGCTTATGCGAAGATCTCTTCCTTGGCAGAGCCATCCAATGGTGTAGGGTTGTGGGTGTAGTGGTGTCAACAAGGCCAATTGCTTGATGACCTTTGCTGAGATGAGGTTCTTCGAGCTACCTCTATCCATGATGAAGTGAAGTGGGCTACTTTTTACCCACATCTGTGAATGGAAGATGCATTCTCCTTCTTCTGGCTCATCTGGTTCACCAGGCTGGAGCTTGGTGGTAGAAACGGTGGCACTAGGTCCTGCGTCAATGATTTGTCTTTCTCTTTCTGTCTCTGGCTCAGAGTATGAACCTGCATCTGATTCAAAGGATTTCACTTCGGGCACCAGTGACTTATTTGAGAAGTAGTCAGCAGTGTTATGCCAAGGGCTCTTATGGAAGTCGCACCACTTCCCGGTATATTTCTTTGTCTTTTCGGTGCCCTTCTTTGTTTGCAGCTTGGACTGGTTGTCCTGATACTGTCCATATTTTCTCTGTCCTTTATTTTGTGCATTGGGGCCACCCTTTCTTGGCTTTTTTTGTGAGGGGTTCCCAGGCCCAAATTATCGTGTCTTTTTCTTGAGCTTCTGCTCGATTTTGACGACATATCGGTAGGCTGCACCCAAGGATGAGATGTCCAAAAAATCCATTTCGGTCTAGATGTATCTATGTAGAGCACCACGATACTTGAGAACTAGATGTCTCTCTGAATATTTGATACCCATCTTGGTGCACAAAGTATGAAACATATTTGTGAAATCTGGCACTGCTTGGTCTCTTTCTTCCCACAGTGTGGTCCATTTGGTATACAAGTTACCATAACTTTCGATAGGGTAGTATTGTTGTTTAATAGCATCCCTGAAGGATTTCCAGGTGGCCATGACTGTAAATAATGAGGGTTCCTCTGTTTCCTTTTTCTCACAGAAAGTTTCCCACCAATATTTGACATGGGGAATGGCTTTGAGGAGCACAAAAGTAATCTTTTCTCTATTCGAAAAGTTATGGATAAAAAAATAACCTTCTAGTAGATTCAACCACTTGTCTACAACATCTGCATCTATATGATCTTCAAATATAGGAATATCAAAGTTTATTTGTACCTTAAAGGGGGTGGCGCCTCTGCTCGAAGAAGATGCGTCGCCTGTTGGTAGCCACCGAAGGATTTGTGCGAAATTATCCATCATCTTGTTCCTTTGTTGTGTGAGGGATTCCTCAATCAACAATTTGAAAGGATCTCCTATCCCATCATCTTTCTTTTTTCCTTCCATGAGAGGTCTCTTGGGCGTGCGGGAGATTTTTTCCTCAAGAGAAACAAGCTCGAGACCCAACTCTTTGTACTCTGACCTCGTTCGAGACATGCACTAAGATGACAAGGAGCATATCGCTCTGATACCATTGATATAGATTTTATGAGCAGAACAAAATGACTACAGATTATTAATAGGTGATTAACACAAAATAACAGAGAAACAATAAAAATGGTTTTCTATTCAATAAGGAAATAAGATGAAACTGTAAAATGCAGCAGAAACAAGCTTGTTGGAATGGTGGCGGCTTATCTCTGAGAAGCAATGTGACGACTGCGCTCATTCTCAAGAAGATGATTAAAATGAGGCTATGAAGGAATTTTTTACAATAAACAGGAATTCCAAAAACCCTAGACATGTAAAAACCTAACCCTAGGAGATGAAGTGCCAAAAGTCATGTGGCCCCCATCTGGGTAAGTTAGTACATCAACTTCTCGGGGTCGTAACTTTTGCACACAATCTCCATTTTAGGTGTATAATAGACCGTTGGAAAGGTATCATCGAGGATATTAATTGTCGTGGATCAATCATGACTTTGGATATCATTGAGAAGATCGATCCTAAAAAACCTTCATTTAGGACCTCGCAATGGCACCGAAAGTTAAAATTGTTAAAAATAGTAAATTGCCAAAATTGTCAGAATACTATTTTGAGCCAGTTGGAAAAGGTGTGTGTACACAGATACCCACCTGGATAAAAAATACCAACACTCTGGTGTCAAGGGAACCAGAGTGTTGCAACGCTCTGTGGGATCCTGAAAGGGAGTGCTAGCGCTCTGGTTGTAGAGGCAAGGGAGCGCTAATCTCTTAGAAGAACAAAAACATGCCCAGAACTAAAAAATAACTTAGGAAAATTCTAAAATTCAGTGTGTATGGGATGAATCCAAGATCCAAAAACACATCTAAGAATTAGAGACACAACATGAATAATATCTAAAGGTGAGAAAATGCCAAAAACAAGACCAAGGAAGGAAACCAAAACTGAAAGCTTCGATCACCAGTGGAGTCGCTAATTTATGTTAGAGGAAAATCCCCCTGTGGACAGGTGGATTCCCTCTTGGATCCTAAATTTCTAAGATCAAGATAGAAAAGTGATAACTTTGGTCACTGACATCCATTTAAACCTAGATAAACTAATCTATAGAGAAGAGGAAGAAGATGTACCTTTTCACAATGTTTGTCCTCCCCCAGTTCCAAGTTGAGCTCTGATCCACAAGTTCTTCAATAGGTCCTGCAATCCAGTCAAAGACAAGGAATGATTCTATTCTACTATGATTAGTCTGAAATTAGATCTATCCATTAAAGACAAGTTCGTGTAGGCATACACAATCTTGAAGGAAACAGGCTAAGCACATGTATTATTGAGAACTCAATAGAGATACTTACAGACCTTTGAGGTAGATGCATCATACTCACCAATCTCTCCTTGTCCAAACCCTTGCTCAAATGATCCACAAACAAAATGACTATGCTTCACTGATTATCTCCCTTATGAGATCATAAGCTTGATGCCTTCAATGTCCTTCTTTTTCACCACGAGGAGGCCTCCTTATATAGGATTGGAGAGGCTTAACCACTTTAGAGATTCTTGGGATAGGTTGAGGATATTTTTCCATCATTTGTGGATCCTCCCTAAGATCTAGCCTTGACCTCAGATTCGAATCCAAATGACTCCAGAGATGAAGGGGATCTTTCCCTGATTTTCCTGAACAGCCCAAGATTTCCTCAAACAACCCAACGCTCCCCCAAAATGGAGTACAAAGTGTTGAAACGCTCCCCCAAATGAGGGCAAGGAGCGTCGACACTCCCTAACAATGGGTAGGGGAGCACTGGCCTTCAAAATTTATTTTTAAGTGTTTTTTTTTCATGGTAAGAGCTTTGTACTCTTTTTCATGTGATTTCTCTTTCTTAAACCAATATTTGAGGGTGTCTTTGAAGTGTCCTTGTGATGTCATTTGAGACATGACATAGGCAATATGAAGGTATGATGTGTGTGACACTTGTGACACTTATGACTAAATTGTGACACTTGTAATGCTTGTAATGATGACAATAGGTCATCATTGAAATGAGTAATTTTGATGTGTAACAGGGAGAGAGAGAGAGAGAGAACGGTGGGGTGGAGAAGGAAGGGGAGGGGAGGGAGAGGCATAGAGTGAGAGAGAGTATGAACGTAGGCGGGTGAGGGAGGGATGAGGAGAGAGATACAAAGAGGAAGGGAGAGAGAGTCATAAAGAGATATCTAGGGGGAAGAATGGGCATGATATAGAGGGAGAGAGGGGTAGAGGGGAGAGAGAGAGAGTGAGAGGGGGAGACATAAAATTATTGATAAAGTGGGAAATTCAAAGAGTGAGGTCAAGGAGAGATGGGAAGATAGAGGGAGTGAGGTAGAGAAGGGTAGTTTGTGATCTTGTTAAAGAGAGAGAGAGAGAGAGAGAGAGAGAGGTGGATAAAAAATGAGGGGGGAGTGGGGTAGATGAAGGCGAGATAAAGAGTTGTAGGGGGAGAGGAAGATAAGGGGAGAGAGGGAGAGAGAGGTAAGAGAGAAGGGTTGATATTATGGGAGAGAGAGAGAAAAACAAGGAGAGAGAGAAAAAGGGTGGGATAGAGAGGGGGTGAGAGAGTGAGAGAGGGAGAGAGATATTAGGAGGGAGGGAGAGACAAAGAGAGGGAGAAATTGAGAGAGAGGGATTGGGGATAGAGGTATTTAGAGAGAGATATATAGAGAGAGAGGTAAATAAATATAGGGAGAAAGAGAGAGGAACAAGGAGAGAGAGGGAAATACAGAAGGAAATATAATTTGGGAGAGAAAGAGAGAGAGAGAGGGGAAGAGAGGGAGAGAGGGGGGACATGGGGAGAAAGTAGGGAGAGAGATATGGGGGATGGTATAAACAAAAAGAGAGAGGGATAAAGAGAGGGAGTGTGAGGGGAGTGAAGAAGGTATCAAGGGAGGGAGGGAGGGAGGGAGAGAGAGTTAAAGGGTGGGAGAGGGAGAAAGATGGAGATAATATAGATAATGAGTGGGGTAGATAAAGGGGTGGTAATGATGGGGGAGAGTGAGAGGGGGGAGATGGGAAACAAGGAGAGAGGGGAAGAGGGGGAAAAGAGAGAAGGATATGGGTATAAAGTAAGAGAGAGGGAGAGAACAATCAGAGAGAGAGAGAGAAATATAGAGGGAAGGAGGGAGAAGAGAGAAGAGGGAGAGATAGAGGGAGAGAGAAGGAGGGATATTTTTTTTATTTGTAAGAATTCATTCATGTTTTTGTTCATGATAATGTGTGTGTGTTTCCATTTCTAATAATATGCATGTGGTTTAGGAATGCACGCATGTTATTTTGATTTCATTTTTTTTCAAGAAAGTGTGCACATTCCTAAGCATATGTTTCTTAAAAACATGTGCATGTTCATAAAAAATACGAGTTGGAAAGTATATGTGGTGGTTAGGCGAGTACCAAGTTTCTAGGATTAATAACAGGTGCATGTTTCAAGGAACACACACACTTGTGAGTGCACGTGTTCCTTTATAACCCATTGCCACTTTTTTGTCCATAAACTTCATGTGAGGGCATGAATCTTCTTTCCAAACCATTAATCTTTGAAAAGGTTGGAGCTAGTGTAATGTTTTGAATGCTTATCCTAATAATCCATTATATTACCATTTTAGAGTCTCCTAAAATATTTGGGTAGCCCCTTTATTAGTTTCCCACCTCGTTAAAATCCACAAAGATTTCATCTTTACGCAATTGTCTATTCCTTCTCTTACTAAATATTTAAACAAATATATGTGACCTTCCTTCACGAATAAAACACTACCCAACCCAAATTTTTTAGGACTACCTTACCAGGTCCCATAAAAATAACTTGATTCCATAGATTTATCTATAATTGGATTTACAATTACCCTTGTGGTTTGATCCCTATTGGGTTTCGATGACACCTCATATGTATATATAATTTGATGGGATACATGTATTGGAAGAATGTCCCTATATTGAAACAAAATTTCATTCCTAAAGTTAGAGTTTTATGGTCTTTTATTGATTTATTGTTAAACAAATCTTCCTAATAGTTTTCCACCAAACTTCTTACCAACATCCTAGACCTCTAGAAAAAGACTCGTTATACACCTCTTTTGTGAGAAGATAGTGAAACAACAAATGATGGATGGTTTCATCATATTTTTACAAAGTGCACATCTTCCTATAACTTTCCATGTCATTTTATTAAATGTTCAAAAAATTGAACATAGTGAGAGAACCAAAAAGAAAAGAAAAGGAAAGACTAATCAAGTCAAAACTATTTGCAAGGTATTCTACTAACTTTGGCCAATCATTTTTAATATAATTGAGTCAAACTCTTTCCAACACAATATGACAAGCCATTAAATAGTATTCATTATAAGTGAATACCATGGATCGATACTGTGGGCCCCTAAACCACCACCAATAAGCCCATCACTAACTGAACTTAGGTTAAATAATGTAATAATGAATGAGTCAATATGAACCTGACAATCCCACCTTTCAACTTGACTTGGATCAACACCTAAAATCCTCAAGTGTTATTAGCAGTGAATCTAGGATTACAAAATGACCCCTTTAATTATGCCACCTAGGTCTACATATAAACTTTACACCAATGAATTGGAAAACTAGCAATACACATGAATACATAAATTCTTACAATTGTATGCCTAATTGCATGAAATTAACACAAAAAATATTACATCATTTACCCAAATGTATAATACTTGAAGCATATACCTGCTTCATTACTCACATTGCTCCTTTTTTTTTGTCTTTTTCCCAAATCATTTTTTTTATTCTCATGATTTTGAAGCACCAAGCAAGAAGAAAAAAAATAGGAAATCACTAAATTCATGGGAAGGTACCACATATCACACATCAATGAGATCATCCAATCCATTACTATATCCATGCTCTATATTGTCATATGAATAAAAAAGAACATAACTTTGTAATTATATCTTTACAAGCCATGCCTTTCAAAATATAGAGAATTCATGCGACTTCTCACCATTAAATAATAACAACCTCTTTGGATCATGCTTGTGGCCTTTCCATTCTCTGCATCTCTATCCCAATTTTTAACAACAAATCTATGCAAATCAAAAGTATCATTACCATTATTTGGATAAGATAGTGCATAATCCTTACATAGTCCTTACTTCCTTGCAAATACCTAATTTTTTTTAACAATGATCCAATCTTTCTTTCCTACATCAACCATAAATATTCTCACTACTCCCATTTAATGTGTTATTCTTGGTCATGTGCATACCTTGGAATAGATAAGAGATCCTACAACACTAGCATGTGGGAGCCTATTTTTTTATTTCTTCTCCTTGTGATTTGCAATACACATTTCAATGGAAAAGTTAACTCCCACTTAAAAATATGTTTTCACATATTTAGAAGTCTCTATCACAAACTCATTGGGAATGTTGTCAATATACTAATTTTAACCTATCCATATCTTTTAGTTTTCTATATCTCTTTCTACTTCTTTTTCAAGATAATAATGCATAGACCTAAGATTGTTCATATCAAATACCATGGAAAACAAGGACCTAGTGTTTCTTACTAACTTCATATTTTCACCAATTTACATTTTATCATCCACGTAGAAGATAAGAATTACAAATATATATTCTATTGATTTGTAATAAACATAATGATCATGGGTGGGTGCATGAAGTTTCTTCACATAATCATTGCAATGGAACATGCAGTCATTGTGAAATCAATAAATATTCATGTTCTCTAACAAACTTCATGTGTTCCCATTTAAATATCCTCCACCATTTATGAACCTCCATGCACTCAAATTACCCATAGGCACGTTGAAACCATGTAGTTTTTTTCAATCCAATAAGACACACTGTCGGGATTGGGGGTAAACTTGAGAAGAACAAAATAGAATATGTAGAATTAAAAGAATAAATAATACTTTGAAGCCAATATCAAGGAAAAGAATTAGTCAAATAGAATTACTATTTGCAGTAGGGGCGAAGGTCTTAGTGTAGTTGACACCTTGCTGGGAAAATCCTTTCATGAAAAGATGAGATTTATTACACTGAACAACACCTTCCACTACAAGGAGAACACCTTCTAGCAGAGGTATTTAGTGTTACAAAATTTGGAAAAATTAAAAAAAAAAAAACCTCCGCTACAACCTTTTCTATTGGTTGTAGAGGTTTTAGTGGATGTTCCATATAACTAACAAAAATTGGTTAGGCAAAGGTTGCAGTGGATGTTTTTTTCTCAATGCTTATATTGTCAAAACACATTGGTGCACCATTAAATAAAATGAATCGATGCATACCCAAACATAGAACACAGCGTAAATACCTTACATCAAATGCCACATAACATACATTAAACCAAAAACTGCATCGGTGTACCATTACATAAATTCCCAGTGCGAACATAAAACAAAAATGCATCGGGCACCGTTACATGAAATGACCTGGTGTGTACATAATATGGAAACACATCGATTCTCGATTACACTATTGCTCCAGTTCTTACATATGAAACAAACGCACCACGACGGATATGGTTATTATGCCTCCAATTCCCATTTTTTTGTATGCAACTTCGGTGTCCATGTATTTTATTTATTTTCGGGTGCTTCTATAATTTGTACATCTCGGTGTGTATACTAAATATAACGCCCCCATGTGTTTGGATTATTAAATGCACTAGTGTGTTTATGTTTTCTAAAGCATTCATGTTGTTATTATATTTAAATAACAGATGCATATTTATCACATTCCCACTGTAAAATTTGAAAACAATATATATTATTGCACATTTTAAGCACTCATGGTTTTGTATAATTAATATGTATTGGTGTTTTAGTATTATTAATATGAAATGGTGTGTATAACCCATTAAAAAGAACCGATGTCTATATTATTTCAGGCACCATTTTGTGAGTTCATAAGAATGCACCAATATGTATATATTTTAAATCATTTGTTTTTTACAAATATTTTTTATAATCATATTGTTTTTATATTTTTGTTATTACATTTTGATATAATGAAAACATTAATGTTACACCTCTGTTATTTGCAACAATGTAATTCATTCACATATTAATTAATCAGTTATTTGTAACAATGTAAATCATTCACGCATTAATTAATGAACAATGCGGCATTTTACAACATTTGACAATGCAATAAAATAACAAATCCATTTTATTATATATGAATAAGAGATTGATGGTCATACAAAGTGGGACAATGTAAAGGTCCACAATAATCAAAATGGAACCAATATGTAATTGTTACAACTATTGGTCGCATGTCCTCATGCAATTGGAACATTATGTCCACTACATTAAGAAAAAATATCCCTTATTTTCATAGACCGATATTATAAAATTGCATACAACTTGTAGTAACATTCAATTGTATTGATTGTCATTCATTACTTGAATTTATCTCATTGTTTGAGTTGTGTGCGTCCCTCATTCCTTGATGAGTTGCAGGAGATATTATACTTTGGTTATCTAAACATATGTTTTCTTACTTGACTTCTCATTAACATTCCAACTCCTCTCGTTCTATCTACAAACATATAAATAAAGCGTAATAATTAAATCTACTTTTATGATATATTAGAATATACATGATTGCGTAAATTAGAAAGCGTACCATAGAAGTGATTGACTCATTAATAGTACACATGATTTCGAAGTTTTTTCTCATGGCAGTATCTAAATACTTTATGTTGGCTCGTCTCCATACATTGTTTATTTCATGTTTAATACAACATGACAAAGCATAGTCGATATAATTAATATAAGGTTTATTATTGTTCCATTAATTGTAAAACAAGGGAAGTTAAATAAGATATCTACTTACAAATTGTTCAATTAAACCTAGATATTTCAACATATAATCACAACCTTTAGTTAACCCAATGTTGATCAATTGTTTGGTTGGATTTTCTTTGTATGTTAGCACATATTAGTAGACATCCATGGATTAGTGTAAATTAATTATTCAACTATAAATATCACAACATATATGAAAACTTAAGTAAGGTCTAAAACATAAGCACTCACAAATTTTATGATCAACTATTTTTTTCCTTGTCATCGTTCTTATGTATTGATTGGGCTCCATTTTGTTTTATTTTCTACAAAAGAAAAATTGAAAATTATTATGTAATATGATAAATAAATTCGATGAACATAAAATAATAAATAAATGATCACATACCTCTGATGCATGTTTTTTTGGGATCCATCCTCCTATGATGAAATTATGTTCATTTATTTTACCATCTCCTTGTACACTCTTTTGGACATCCCTATCAACATGTATTGGATTTCACCTCGTTTGTCACTTGGAATTTTCATAATCTTCCTGAAAAATGAAAAAGCACAATAATGCTTTCTTAAATGGACATGAAAGTAAATATATGTAAAAAAATAAATTTGGTAATTATTGAAACATGTTATAGAAAAACATGTTACCTTTTATATGACTTTTTTTTGTTATTGTAATTTTTTTCTATTGCAAGTGTCATGGGTCTCAATGACCATGGCTCCAAAAACAATTCTTGTAGTATACATATAAACTAATTCTTGCAGTCGGTGGATTGATTTACATCCTTAACAATTTTTCCCTCTTAGGATGAGATTCCATTCCCTCGCTATCGATCACTGCATAGCATTAAAAAAACGTGAAATTGTGTGTTGAAAATATATTAGTGATTAATGCTAATAAATTAATTTTTAGTAAAAGTAAAAGAAAAACATAATGTTGATTACCTTTCTATCCACATGTTTCCTTGCTTTGCAACATTTCCATAAATCTTTTATTATCTTTTTCACTCAGACTATGAACAACCGTATCAATTTTCTTCAAGTTTTTGCTCTGCATGACACACATTAACCAATACACATCATTGATTTAAACTTACAAATATTTCAAATTATATATTAAATTTTCATTAAACTTAAATAACTTGCATCTCTCTCTTTTTGGGATGAGCTACCATCTCACTCACAACAATAAGATGTTTATTTTTTAATTTCTTTCAGCCATTTTGTATAAAAAAAACAGGAATCATCAGAAATAGAAATTATGAATTTTTTATACAATCTAATATTTCAGTGCACTTCATTAAATGGAACGCAGTGAGGGGTCAAGCATATACTTGCACCAGAACATACTATTATTCATGGTGTACCACTAACCCGTATGCATATGATACAAAATAAATATTATTTGTTTTTGACCAATCAATGCTTTACATAGATATATGTGCATTGATGTGCTTGTCTATACAATGAGCCTCGAGACTTTTTTCCTATACAATGTGCAATGGATCGTTTTTCCTGTATAGCGCACACCACATACTGGGAAAAAGGTTTTTAAAAAAATCACTAACAACGACAGGGTTTGGGATCTGATGCAGGGTTTGGGATCTGATGCAATGTGTAGTACCATTTCAATGGATACCAAACGTCCCATATGCAGGTAAATAAACCATATAAAAATATATTACTTAAAAAAAATAAAGCCTAAAAAAATCTATTTCTTATAAAAATAACCTTATAAAAATATATTCCTTAAAAAGAGAGGGGAACAAAAAAAAAACTACAAGAAATCTATGCCTTCCAATATTGAAGGTAACTATGATACCCTTATATTTTTTAACATGCATTGAAAATAGTTTGAATCAAATATGGAAAGATTCAAATGATTAGTAGACTGAAACCACATAACTGAAATTTCTTCTCTGCGGATTTTTATTTTCCCTACGAACCCCTTCCAGTTTTGTCTCTTAAAAAAGTCTAGCCACTCCAGAGTATTTCATGGTAAATCTCTCTTCCAAAAATCTTCCCTCTAAATTCTTCCAAAAAAATAAACTAATGAATAGTGTTTTGAAAAATGAAATTCCCTCTCTTTTTTCACTATGCTTTTTCAATTAATATGTAAAAACACTTATTAAACTATACATTTTAAAAATTAAGTTTTATCGTCAAATCGACGTGCCTCACTGAATAGTGCACTCTGTGCATATATAGTAAAAAACCCACTGATACCAATTTTATCGACATAATAGAAATGCAAACCTCTGATATTAAAGTTTACAGATGTTTTTTTTTTGGAGGTTTTAATAGATGTGACATTTTGATGAGTTTAATAGTTTTCACGTTGGTGTGCTATAAAATAATTAAACACATAGATAAATTTAATATCTATTTCATGACGTATTGACGATGGTTTTTGCTCAAATCCTGGGTAAATAAGGCCATAATATCAAATGGCCAATACTTCAAATTCCAACTCATTCCATATAATTGCAAGTTTGTCAACTTCTCCCACACCATTTGAAGTAAGTATAGATTATATTTATAATTTATTTATCTTATTGAATTTATTTCATTTATGCACATGCATTTCAATAATTGTTTATTGAATTTTGTAGAATCATAAATTGGGATCGGGTTTGAATGAGAAAGATATCCCACCAATGCAAAAATGTCGCAATCTCTTATTAGGAGAAAGATACCGCAAGAAAATGTTTGATGAAAATGGACAATTGTTTTACCCGACCAATTGTAATATGCCATATTTCAGTAACCTCCAGTCCGAGTCAATGGTATTACATCGTGAATTGCATATCCTTTATGACACGTCAGTGGTATGTGTCTATTCAAAATGTAAAGGGTTGTAGAAGAACCCTTGATGTGTTACATTGTTTCATTATATTAATTATCCACTACCCAAAGTTGAAGGTCTAATACCTCCCATTGTGGTCAATAATCTAATAGGTGATATAGAAAAGACGTGTAGGAAGACTTGCATGTCCTCCTTTTTTGAAAAGTTGGAATCCATATCAACTACATTTCCTCATAAATTGGCTGAACTGTCTCTTTCTATTGAGTCAACGAAGAGTTCTTATAATGAACCAAAGTATGATATCAATACTACCCAAAACATCACTCCTAGGAGATCAAAAAACTTGTATTCAAATGAATGTTAGAGTTTGAAGCTGATTTGTAATGGAGTGTTTGTTACAAAGTGAGGTAGAGTATATTTGATATTCAAATTACACACTATTAGCTTTCTCTCTTCTGTAGAATAAAATAATCGTTCATGTCATCTCTTGTGCAAAAGAAAATAATCCTTCATGTCATCGTCCACTAGAGATTGTGAGGGGAGCTTCATTTGCTTCGTTTTGGATGTAATGTCGGGGTAAAGTAGTGAACTTTGCCGCCAATTGGAACTCGGTAATTGTTGTCTCTGAAATGTCGAAATGTTTGGTAACAACGCTAACCTGATCTAATCTTTTGGCGTGTGAATATTCATATTTCTGTGTTAAAATCCTATGTCCCTATTGACTTGTGAAATCCTGCACAGGGTCGTAGATTGTGGGTAAAAGCATAGTGTGGTATTCAAGCTTTGTTGTGTTCATTCACTAATAGATCTAATCTAAGCCATGGGTAATTGGGTGCATTAGATAAGCTCGTTTACTTTATCACAAAATCCATTTTTTAAAATTTTAGTTGGTTTTATGTGTGTTAGAAGTGAAAATTTTAAATAATGTATAAAAAATAATATAATTATGTTATTTTTTAAGATTGTATCATTTTCTTAAACTTATGATAAATATTATATAAATTGTAATATGAATATATTTTTTAATAAACTCTCGAGATTTAAAAATAATTATATTTACATTTATTTTAATTACAAATTACATTATAAATAAAAATAAAAAACTATATTTTTATTTCAAATAATGAAATTAGCAAAACTATTTTATAAAAGTGATTGATGTACAATTTTGAAATATGGAAAATGACTAACATTTCCGCCTATTTCAACCACTTTTATAATGTGGTTGTGCTACTCTTCACGATCAACATGATAAATATCATCCTCAGCTTGGTGTCCATGGGAGTTCCCATTAGAGGAAGAATAAACAAATGGGGTTTTAAACCTACCAAATGATAACTTGGGTTTATCTCTCTAATATTGATTTGTATCTATGAAAAAAAGAGTTAAATAGTTTGACATAGTTTTTTGATAAAACAATGTATGAGGTTTCAAAAAGTCCAATGTTTCCATTGGACATTCTAATTATCATGAGATTCTAATTATCATGAGAGACAAAATAAACTAGTATGTTGAAACAAGAGTGTTGGGGTTTGTCTTTAAATTAAGAAGATTGTATAATAATAGATTGAAGAGTGTTAAAAAAAGGAAAGATTAAGTGATCAAATGAATAAATATTCAATTAATCATTGAAATCCAATAATAATTGAGATGAATTAATAAAATAATAAGTTAGTTTGAGATTAAATTAAAGTAGCCATTGAAATTAGGTAATAAAAGACAAATATTATCTGAAAATTTGAAAAATATATATATATAATATTCAATTAATCATTGAAATCCAATAATAATTGAGATGAATTAATAAAATAATAAGTTAGTTTGAGATTAAATTAAAGTAGCCATTGAAATTAGGTAATAAAATGAAATTAGGTAATAAAAGACAAATATTATCTGAAAATTTGAAAAAAATATATATAATAAAGTAAACTAAATCCTCTTAACAAACGGAACAAATCTGAACAGAGATGATGCGTTTATATGTATTACTCTTTGAGTCAAGAGACAAGTTTGTCAGTGCTATTCAGAATGGGAACCACATACCCAAAATGCTCACAAACTTGGATGCATGAGCAAAGAATAAATCAACACCCTCGTCAACTTCTGAGCAGCTGCCCTGTGCTTGAGAATATTTGTTCATGATTGAAAAACGCCAAATATTGGTCTGGCTTGGACTGCGCCCTTGTACATTGTTTACGCATATATAGGATTTTTTTTTGAAGAGGAGGGATCTCAACTCTTGAAATATGTTTTTATCTTTGGCGGCAAAGATTTCTCAACATCATTGTTTCAGCAAGATCAGCAAGCTTTTTATGTAGATCAGCAAGCTCATTCTCATTGATTGTACACATTGTAGTATTGCTGTTTCGAGGATAGTCCCGTTCCTAGATTAAAGGAGAGACACAAGTGTTAGGTGCTTGGCGATGGTTAAGGTGGCGGTGTGCAGCAGTTTGGGGAGGGCGCTCACTGTAAACCGTAAAAAGGTTTATTTGTTTTCGGGGGTTTCGATTGTGGATGCAGAGAGTTTAAGAAGACACTGTACCCATACCTCAATACCCGGTCCCGATCTCAATGTCCAAGCGAAAAGGCCAATGTGGATGTATAAATAAATTGAAGTGCAAATTTACAATGCTAGTGATTGCAGTGCGATATATCTGAAATCGTTTCAACTGGAAACTGTGCAATCTCGGAGGGCGTGATGGAATCAACAGACGCAGGGATGATCCCAGAGCCTACAGAGAAGGGCTCTAGTAGTCAAGCCGGACCATGCACTTCCACCCAGAAAGCCAAACGATTCGAAATGAAGAAAGGGAATGTCGTTGCCGTCTCCGCATGGGTACGGGTTCGAACCTTAAATGTTTTGTTCTATTCCGTTTCTTTCCGGTTACTGTTACACAGCGGAAGCAAAATAGAGCATCAATAAACAAGATTAAATCCAGAACATCAATCATACATTTGACACAGTGATTTATGTGGAAACTTCATGAGGGAAAAAACCATGGCAATAGATCACATAGTTACATGAACAGTGCATAAATAGATTGCATGCATTAATTCACATCAAATTACCTGATATATCATGCCTTTAATTATTTCATCACATTTTCTGCAAGTGAAGAGAAGCTAAACACCATCACAACTCCGCAACTTCTCTGACAATATCGTTACATGAACATGCCTGCACGATTCACTCCACCATGGACCGTTCTGTCTCCATCAGGAACCTGTCTAATAAACCAATGCACTTGTCCAAATCTCATGAATCATAACAACACCAACTACATGTGAAATGATGAGCATTTCTCCATCGCAATCATCAAACTTCCTACTAGCATATAATACTCGGACATAAAACCCTTTTGTTCTTCATCAATTAGGATATAAACCTGAAGATAACTTACAATGGAAAACCAAAGGGATTTTACTAGTTTCACTTTATTCATATCGAATTTCCTGAGTATATTCACCACATACTTCTGTTGTGATAACCAAGCTTACCATATTTCTTGTCTTGTGTATTTTCATGCCCAAGATTTATTTGCTACTCTCAGATCCTTTATAACAAACGTCCTAACAAATTGAGCCCATGTTGATCTCAACCATGCTTTTGCTTGCAACAAGCATAACATATAACACCAAGATAATGAATATACCATAAACACAATGGTTATATTCACTTCTTGTAAAATTTGACTCACCATGAAGGAATCAAACATCTTGTACCATTTGCCTAGTATGCTTCAAGCCATAAAGTAATTTTTGGGTTTGTAAACAAATCTTCTATTGTGATTCTGAACTAACGGTTCTTGTTGTTACATATACATCCCCTTATCCAAAAAAACTCCATGTAAAACAATTTTAACATCTAGTTGTACTATCACAACCAGTGCTAACACAACATGAATAGAAACAAGCTTTTAACAATGGTGAGAAACTTTAATGGAAATCAATACCTTCCAAATACCTTTCTGCTACCAACCATGCTTTGAACCTTTAGTATTTTATTATATTTAATTTTATAAAAGGAGATTCATCAAAAAATGCATCTTTGTCCAAGATGATTTTGTGGGTAGTAGGATCCCACAGTCTACACCCCTTAACATCATCACCATATCAAAGATCTACCTGTTTGGTCTGGGTTCTACTTAGAAAGCTGATAAAAAACCATAAGCATCACAACTGAATAATTTCACATTTGAGTAATTACCATATGTCATGTTCATACCTCTTCCTGAATCTTCCTGTCTTTTGCAACCGATGGTGACCGAGTTACCAGATAGCACAATCGCTTTTGTCCACAACTATTGCTGCAACTTGACATTACTGAACATGCCTATTTGATCCTAGCTTCCTTGCAATACTTTCCAAGTTCCATGGATATAAACTTACCTTCATCATATATTCCCAAACACTTGATTGACCCGCTAACACATCAACATTTCTACAGACTCGTCTTTCTAAACTTGACAAACTGCTCCACCTCAACCTTCGCATTCGAACAACCTTGACCAAATCCGGCCAAACCGACCAAGTAAGCCTTCACTGCTTACCTCCAAGCCCATTTACAATGGAGTTCACCAAGCCTTTTATAGGCTTCATTACATACAATCCATGGACACAATACCACATGATACCCAAAACACATGGACTTGAAAAACCACCTTCTTTGACTTAAAAACAGATTTAAGTCATTAACTCTTTCAACGATTCAAGGTTAACCCAACATACATGCCCCCCACATATTCAATCTATCTAAATCTACATATAGACTTTTCATAGTGACCTGATAAACTAGGGGTATGCATGCCTATCCAAGTCTTACAGACATATGCTCATTTACATGCAATCAATCATTTATACAACTTCAAAGTAAATACAATTTTTTCTTTCATAGTGACTCAACCATCACCGCTCTTGTTGCTCTTGTTGTTGCCTTGTTGTTCGAGCAGATTCTGCATCTTGAGCTTCCATAACTCAGAGTTAAATTCTTGTTACTGAATTTCTCCACCTCAAACTTCAAACTTTGCACTTTCACCATTAGCACACAAAAAAAACACCCAAACCATAGCTATACTAAACTGAGCCCAAAACCAATTTTACATTCAAAGTTGAACCCAAAAATAAAAAATATTAATTAAAAAAATTTAACCACAAAAACCTAAAAAAAAAATACATCCACCTCTTCGTGTAAAGATATCGCTTAAGCATCCTCCACTCATTTTAATAATTTGGTGATTCTCCATGCATAATAAAACCAAAAAAGGGTTGAAATTTCATACCATCATATCATTCCACAATTTTAATACCACATGCACTTTCCAAAAAAATCACCTTTCCAAGGTTATCGTTCCACCAGAATGTCGAATACCCAAAGAATATCATTCATCACGCTTGATATGTGATGCGATAATGCGAGACCATGACTGCTATGATCTCTAAAAGCACGGGGAGTGTAATGTTGAGAGAGACTATTGCTCCTCTCCAATATGTCTCCATGCAACATAATTTTAGGTAGACTAAGCAAAACAAAGCATAAAAAATAGACTATTAATAAACAAGATTAAATTGAGAACATCAATCACACATTTGACATTTTGATTTATGTGGAAATCTAATGTGGAAAAAAATTAAAGTAATGATAATCGATATTTTTTTATTCAAGGAAAAATTACAATAACCAATCCATTCTCATACACAGAACATCTCACTATTGCTTCTTGATTTCATACACTCACTACACATTGCACTCACACCTCTATGATATGCTAGTATATATAACATCTATCACTCAAGATATATATATAGCTGCATGTATGTGCATGTGACCCATGAAAAAATTGATTGACATGTTTCATACACTTGGTTACTTTTCTTTTTCTTATAAACGTATTGTAATGTGGTCGTGTTTTTTCAAAAGTTATTTGTAAACAAGCTACCCTGCATTAAATTAATATTGACTTAGTACATAATTTTCAATACCAAGTATAAATTGCCAATGCATGTAATGTCGTCAATATCCATATCCATCACTGATGACATGAAACCATCCTACCTCCTCGTTTATTCTTACCGACAACCAAAATTACCATCCGACCTCCTCGTTCATTCTTCCCGTCAATCAAAATTTCCCGCAATCCCTAGCCTCGTTCCTCGCACCTGCATAGGTTGAGGCGAAATGCTTGTCAATCCAGGGCTGCGCAGAAGTAGACACTGAGGTGAAATGTTGGCCAGTCCTGGGCGGTGAATTACTACACGAATTCAACGCAACCACCTGCCATTACCAACTCTTGTCGTGGATGAATTCGCGCCTGCTGGTGGTGATGTCTATCTACGCTCCACACAATTTCTCAGGAACCGATAATGCTACCTCACAACCTCCTCCCCTCTACGACAGCCACCTCCGACTTTGTCAGCGGAATACCGCTTGGAAAGAAGTTGATTTGAACCTGATTTTCAGCAGATTAATGTTGTGATTAAGGTTGAAATCCAACTGAAAAACGCTTCCAACAGGTAATTTGCTGGCAGAGTTGGACGAGTTTGTTGTAGAACGGCGGAGGCTGTGACGTAGCGTAATCGGTTCTTGAGAAATTGTGTGGAGTGTAGATTGACATCATCGACAACAGGCGTGAAGTCATCCAGGGTTGGTAAGGGCAGGTTGTTGAGTTTAATTTTCGTGCCTTAATTCGTCGCCTTGGACTGAGCAGCGTTTCACCTCAGCATCTGCACCCGTGCCCCAGAACTAGACTGTAAGAATAATTTCCTAAATGACGCATATGACAAAACAGTTACGAAAACTGTTGATTTAGGTTTCCAGAACTCTTGGTAACGGAATGGTCGAATCTCCTACTCTGATGGACAGGTGGAGAATAACTGTCTTGGGGAAACCGGTCCTCTCTCTGCCCATAAAAGAACATTCAGAATACCCATCCTAATTGATCTGAAAGTGCATACGACAACAGGGAAAGAGAGGGAAACTGGATTTCCGGTTCTGTGCAGAGGGTTCCAACTTCCAAAAACGAAATGGATTCAGGTGTTAATTTATTTAAATTCCACTTCTATATGATTGAAATTGAAAACAGAAAGTTCTAGGTCCTGCAAATATGCTAACATTGATATCAGAGCGGGCGTGAAGAACTTTCTGAATGCATATATATATTATTTCCGCAATATTATTTGTGATACTATGCTCCATGTGCTTAACGAGATTGTTTTGTACTTTTACAGTCTCTTTGAGAGGGCTTTATAATTTTGTGAGCTGAAATTTTCTCGTATTGTTATGTTAGGGTAAATTTCAGTATGTGAGTTCATATCGGCAATTATATTTGCCTGAACAGTTGTCCGTAAAGCAGTGTTCATAATATGTTAGATTTGTATTTTTCCAGTCTTTAGTTAGATTCCCCATAAAATCTTAGTTTCAAGTTTAGTTTCGGCAATTGTATGGTTGGTTAGGTAATCTCGTTTACTGCAACTGAGATTTGTGTTACCTCTAAAGTAACGAAAGACCAGTTTGATAGACCAGTTCGTCTTTACGGAAACCAGTCTAGCACTATAATTTTTGGGGTAGTTTATTGATACATAACTGATGGATAATAAATTCCCACACTTGAGAATGGCTAGACTTGGCTGGGTGGCAATGAACTCACTCGACTCGGCTGGGTGGTCTAACCTTTAAGCTTTTCGCCACATTTGTGCAATGGAGCGTTGGCGCATTATTACTGAGGTTTATCACAGTTGCAGTATTACTGAAGTTTACCCCAAGATAACAGTATGGGGGGCTTCTATACAAGCGACTATGGTCTCTTTACTTAGATTAAAGCAATGCTTTGCCAAATATGTAAAATTCGTTTACAAATAAGTGCATTTTAATGTAAAGATACGTGGTGATTGTTCTGTGGTTTGCTTCAATTGCTTTATTATAGGAAGTAGAATTCTTCAAATTAAATTACCAACCTGGACGGTGCTATAATGTGCAAATGCTTAAAAAATTAGTTTAATTTTATGCCATTTAGGGCCAATATAGGCGCCAGGGCCACTTCACGGCAAATTAATTAAGGTAACGTTTGATTCGACATCCTCTAAAGGATTCTGTTAAGTCGAGTTTTTATTGGAGTTTGATTGCACTATATGGTTCTAAAGTACCTTGAGCTACCTTAAGATTGTGCTCAAGTTGTTTAAATTACCTTAACAGGCTTGCATGACATACATCAACAATTAGCTTAAATATTTTCACATCAAGTTCAGTAACGTGGAGATCAATTACCTACTTTAAGAAAAGGAGAAAGAACTTAATTGGTGAAATAATGTGTGAATTGTCTCAATAGAATTGCTCGAC